>JAJEJO010002285.1:0-22509 GCA_020662805.1 Glaucomys volans | reverse complement strand
CAAAAGAGCTTGGTACATCTATTCTTACCAAAAATAAGGAAATGTTAAAAAATTATGGAAGTATTTTGGAGGGACACTTAGAACCAACATGAAAGAATTCCCAATAGCTAACTCCTAGATAATATGAACAACTAAATAATGATTATAATGTATTATAATCCACAAAATAAATTACCCTCAGGCTATAACATAATTAAATAATTTAGTAAATGAATAGAAGGGAACTCTCATTCTTAGTACTGGTAACTGTAAGAAGGTACAAAGAATCCTAGATTGAATAGTAGACCAGAAAAAGGATATTAATAAGAAAATTAGTGAAATTCAAATATAGTCTTCTGGTTAGCTAATAGTATTTAATTCACATTATGTTTCTAGCTCATATAATTGTGTTATTGTGATTCTGGTGAAAATGTATAGGAACTCTATGTAGAATGTTTGCCCATTTTAACCAGAAAAACCCAAAAGGTCTTTATGGAGAAAATATGTGAAATACATAATTACATTTATTTGGATTATTGGGTAAAAAATAGCTTTTAATAACCTGTATTATGACCCAAAGTCTATCCCAAAATAGCTTACAGCAAAGCAAATACCTAAATAAAAGGATAACACATTTATAAACAATGTTTAAGACTCATGTATATGTAATCTCATTACAGATGAATTTGTAAGAAAAATGATGCTGCTAGTTTTAAGGATTTCTCTGAAGTTTAGTAATCAAATTGGTTTGTGTTTGAAATATTAATAAAATATTTCAGAAATTTTGTACAATGATAATTCAAAGGTGAACCAAGGAAATTTATAATAATACATATAGAATAGTGGGCACATCGTTAGAAAAAAGTAATTTTAATAAAACTTTAATTTCTGTGCATTGCTTTTAGACTAACAGAGGAAGAACAGAGGAAATTTAATTGAGAAAAGATATTCTATTTTTAAATCTGGATAAAGGTTTTAGTACTTCAAATAATATAATTACATGTCAACTTCATAATTATTTTTCAATATTTTGTTAAAAGTAAATTTAAATAAAGATAATTCTTTTCTCTGTGTGTTTTGTGCCGATCTTCACACATTCCTTTTACTAACATATTAGCAAGTCAAATGTTAATTGATCTGAATCTTTAGAGTTAATTTAGCTCACACCCAAATTCCATTTTGCACTTAAGTGTATGAACTGGATAGACTAATCCAAATTTCAATGAATGTGTTTCATTGAGAAAACTATTTAAAACCTACCACTTCCAACACATGTGGCCATTACTAGCATTCATTAAGTTAGTTTGTTTGTTTGTGTTTTTATCTATTTATTTATTGGTGCTGGATATGAAACCCAGAGTCTCACCCATGGCTAGGCAAGACCTCTACCACTGAGGTGCATACTCAATCCTTAAACTACTTAGAGTAGGACTATTGAATATATCTTTGATAGAAAAAAAGAATTGATGTAACAAAGAAGTATATCAGAAAATAAAAATATCTCTCACATATGTTCACAATGTATATAAACTAACAAATAGACAACTACAAGATTGAGGGGGATAAAAAGTTTGTTTTAATTGTTTTTTTTTAATTTACAGTTTAAGTTAACATTCACAACTGGTAACTTAGCTTTTCTGGTTTCTGACTTTAAAATTTTGAAGTATTTGTAGATATACCATGGAGTGTCTAGAGAAAGAAAACTATTCTTGTTTAAAAATATTACTTTTATTTAACATAATTTCATTGCTTCCTTTTTGGTTTTTGGGTTTTTTTTTTCTAGGAGATTGACAAAAATATCCATAAAAAAAACACAAAAGTTTCAAGGGGAGTTTCTTTGAGAAGCTAAATTTGATGACATTTTATTTAACTGAATTTTAAAATAGCAATAGAAAACAAAACTACTCAAATAAAAATAGTGGAAAGATTGTTCTTAGGGTACATCAGCAAATGCCTATTTGATGAAAAGAAAAGCTTCTAAGAAGCTCAACAAGATATGTGTTAAATTATAAAACCACATCAAGACTAGATAAAAAATAAGTGGATTTCCGTAGTTAACTTGAGTAGCTAAAAAGACATTACACATCCAATTCCTGGGAGAGAGAAGTTTGCAACTTTTTTCACTGATAATATTGCTTTTATGATGCCATGATACCCACTTGTGTTGAATCCATATATATAAAATTCTTAAATCTATCAATCAAATTTAAAAGTCTGGCCCCAAATCCCACAGGCTCAATGTTAAATTTCTCCACATTTGTCAAGCCTCTTTATATTGAATTTCCACTTACATCAACCTATTTGTTTCACCAGCTATGATGTGTTTTTATACAGCTTTGTACCACTTCCTGGTACCACAGAGAGGAGGCTGAACAACAAAGTCGCAGATATTACCTACAAGCTTTCCTACATATACTATATTAGTTTGGCTTCTCAAAATTTCTGTCTGATCTCTGGAAATTAGATATATACTAAGTTTGTTTCACTTTCTAGATAGTGTTGGAGGAAAGTTGACTGAAACTGTGAACATACTAGAGCTAGATGAAACATTCAATGCTTTTTATCTATTAGATCTGAGTTTTGAAGAATATTATTTTAAAGAAACAAGCATTTTCAGTATCAGTTTGTTATGTTAGAAAAAAATGGATGAATTTATTTTCATGTTGTAATAAGTCTTATGTTTCACAATATGGTTTGTTTTAATACATAAAACATAAATCTCAGAAACTCTACATTATGTTTTGCCCTACAGATAGATCATAGAGTAGCTATAAAAGAATCTTTAAAAAGCATAGACATTGATTTCACAATAATTATTTTGTTCTATCATTCTATGGTAGACAAACTTAAAGTCACTTTTATCACACCTAAAGAAAAGTTCTTGTAGCTGTCACATTTTGCCATAACATGACAACTTTTCCTAGGTTTTACCCATGTAGCTTTCATGCTGAGTAGGGACATTTGCAAATGAATTGGGTTTATTGGCTATCATTTAAATTTTTCTTACTTCCGTAAGTTTCCATTGAAAGTCTGTTTTAAAGATAAATCTGTTTTATGGATATTGAAGAAATCAGAAAAATGTTTTATACAAATAATTATCTATTTCTTCATGTATTTGTCAGCCTTTGTCACTATAAAAAATACCTGAGATAAATCAACTTAAAGTATGAAAGGTTTATTTTGGCTCATGGTTTCACTCCTGGGTTAGCTGTCTCTGTTGCTTTTTACAGATCTCTGAGGAAGAACATCATGGTGTTAGGAAGTAGTGAAGCAAAGCTTCTTACTTCGTGATAACAAAAAAGAAAAGAGAAGGAGAAAGTTGCTGGTCACACCACCAATGACCTAATTTACTCCCACTAGGCCACACACTCATGAAAGTTCTTCCACCTCCCAATGGCACATAGACTTGAAACCAAGTCTTTAGCATATAGGCCTTTGGGAGAAACTTAGGATTCAAATCGTAATTGTAAATAAAGTAGAACAATTAAGCTCATTATGAGCATGATTATCTTCCAAATGATAAGTATCTAATGAATAATGAAGAAGAAAACATTTAAAGATACGAAAGGGAGCTTATTAGCCACCAGTTACCAAACTGCAGTTTCATAAGATAAAGTTTTGTCTGTATCTTATGGAAAGGGGGCTTCTGAACTGTTTACATACTGTTATGGTTTGAGTGTGAGGTGTCCCCCAAAAGCTCACATGTGAGACAAGGCAGGAAGGTTCACAGGAGAAATGAGTGGGTTCTAAGGGTCTTAACCCAATCAGTGAATTAATCCCTGATGGAATTAATTGAAGTGGTAGGGTATGGCTGAAGGAGGTGGGAATTGGGGTGTAGTTATGGGGTATATATTTTGTATCTGGAGAGTGTAGTCTGTCTCTCTCTGCTTCCTGATAATGTGAACTGATTCCCTCTGCCATATTCTTCTGCCATGATGTTCTGCCTCACCTTAAGTCCTGAGGAATAGAGCCAGCCTTCTATGGACTAAGACCTCTGAAACTGTAAGCCCTCAAATAAACCTTTCTTCCCCTGTAATTGTGCTGGTGAGGCCATTTAGGCACAGCAGCAAAAAAGCTGACAAAAACACATAGTAAAATGAAATTTTGTGATACATATTAGCAAAATAAAACTTTAGAAATATTCTATATAGAGTTCAAAAAATTTAATAGTTTCATGGAACATAGTCCAGTAGTGCAATATTTAATGCATTTCAGGGATGCAGATTTTCTAGAAGTTGGTAGTCCAACTCCTTAAAACATTATCAATTAACTGGTCTAGGAGCAAATTATCTAGTTAAAAAGAAAGTGTGAAAAGATATCTTGATATCATCATGACAATTCCAAAAACCCTTGGAATCCTGCTTTATATTTTGGACAAGATTTGAAGTCTGAATGTACCTAACTTTTTGCTTTAAAAAAATATCTACATACTGGGAATAAAAATCACCTATTGTTCTAAATAATGAAGGTAACAAATTAAATGATAATTTAAATATTTTCACAAATAATAATCAGACATAATAATCAGACATCTATGTTCACTAACATATGAGAAATTGGAACAAGGGTATTATGATTGGATATGAAATGTCTGGCCAAATTGATACTCATGTATCAATTCAGGAATGTTCACAGGTAAAGTAATTAGGATTTGACAGCTTAACCTGATCAGCAGTTTAATCCATAAAACTAATCAGTTTAAAATTTGAATATATTACACAGTGATAATTATAGGCAGTTGGAGCATTGCTAGAGGTAATATTCACTGGAGTTGTGCCCTTAGGAATTATATTTTGCCCTTGGCTCCTCATGCACTCCCTCTCTGATTCCCTGATGCCATGATTTGAGCAACTTTCCTCTGCTATCCCTTTCTACCATGATATTCATTGCCTCAGGCACAGAGCAATGGAGCAGGCTAACCATGGACTGATCTTCTGAAATCATAAACTTCAAAGGAAGTTTTTAACCTCTAAATTGTTTTTCTCAATTATTTTGGTTATAGAAATGAAATGCTGACTAACACAGAAATTGGTACTGAGAAGTGGAGTCATTATCATGGCTAACCTGACCATGTCATTTAGGAGTCTTTGGAACTGGATTGTGGGAGAAATTTGGAAAAGTTTGGAGATGCAGGTTGGGAAAGCTTTGGAATGCTCTAAGCAGAACTTACTGGGAAATTTCAGTAGGAACTCAGACCAGAATGCTTATAGGATTATGGACAATAAAGACTGATCATGAGGTTTCAGAGGAGAACAAGGATTCTACAGGAGTTGGACTAGAGACCATTTATTACCCTCTAGCAAAGAATTTGTTTACATTTTTACCAAGTGCTTATTTCTGTGAAGTTGAGCTTAAAAGTGATGGACTAATTAATCTGATGAAGAAAATTTCGAGGCAGCACAACATTCAGGAAGTGACATGGGTATTTCTGGCAATTTTTATCAGATTTACTATGAGAACTTAAAGTATATGTAAGAGAGGTAATAATTGAAAAACTGCAATAAGGCCAGAGAAGAAGCACCTCTAAAATGGGGGCCCAAAGAAGGTGTAGTTGTTGAAGATATTACTGCCACTAAAGAGAAGCTAAGTATTTTTCACAGAGACAATAGGACAAATATCTTGAGGGCATCTCTGGAATCAGTAAGCACATGCCTATGGCAGGCTCAAGGAAGCAAAAGGCTTCAGGCTTTAGTTTAGCAAAACTAAAAGACATTGCTTTGACACGAAAGTACTAATACCAGCTAGGTAGCTGTTTCCCCAGGATTCATTTCACTGTGCTCAGTTGCCCATTCAGATACTGCTGCAGATGCTGCTGCAGCCATGGTTCAGGAGGGCTCAGTTATTGCTCATACTGGCAAAAGACACTGACATTATTTACATGGTGCTGGTTTTGCAGGAATTCAGTATGCTGGAGTTAAGGGGTCATGAAAGCTTCTAGTGAGATTTCAAAGGAAGTCCTGGGAAGCCAGGGGAAGTGTAGAAAGGTCAGAATCCCTCTTTGTAACCCATGAGAGGATAATAAAGGAAACTGCTGTGAGAACGATGTCAAAGATGCAATAGATAGCCCAGGGACTAAGAGATGCCATTAGTTCAACAGACATTAATGTAGAATGTCTGTTGAAGAAAGCTGTCGACTATGGACAGAGCCAGCCTAACAGAGAGGCCATGTGTAATGCAATTGGCAGGGCCATAGAGGTGGGGCTGCATAAGCCTTTTGGAGTTCACATCTTGTCACCAATAGTCTGGATCTGGACAAGGAGTTACAGGAACTAGTGTTAGTCCATCTGGGTTTTGGTCTTGCTTGGGTCCTACACTTTATTTGTATGTGCCTATTCCTCCATTTTGTAGTAGAATTATTTACTCTGTGTCATTGCATATAGGAAGTATGTAACTTGCTTTTGAATTTATAGGGGTCCACAGTCAAGTTTTTGTCTCAAAGGGAACATTGAAATTGACCTTTTGGGCAATGCCAAAACTGTTAAGACTATGGGGTCTCTTGGAGATAGGCTAAATGCATTTTGCATTGTGAGTTGTACATGAGCTCTTAGGGGCCATGGACAGAATGTTATGATTTGGATTTGAGATAGATGTATCTTGAAAAGCTTATGTGGCAATGCAGAAATGTTCAAAAGTGAAATAAGAATATGAAAGCTATAGTCAATGGAATAATCCATTTGTTCATTAATAACTTGAAAGAATTATTGGGTGGTAACTGTAGGCATGTGCATGTGGGGCATGGATGAAGGGAATGTGTCCCAAGGGATTATATTTTTGTCCCTGACTTCTTGTTCTCTCTCTCTCTCTCTCTCCCCCTTTCTCCCCTCTTGCCAGCTGCCATGGTCAAAGCGGGTTTTCCCTGCCACACCTTTTGCCATGTTGTTCTGTCTTGTCTTAGGCTCAGAGGAATGGAGTTTCCCAACCATGCACTTCTGAAACTGTGAGCCCAAAATGAACTTTTCCTTCTCTAAGTTGTTTTTGTCAGCTCTTTTGTCACAATGATGAAAGGCTGATAACACAAAGTATGAAAACTACAAATAACTATCTAAAGATTGATTAATCCCTTTAAGAGTCTTTAAATGATTTTATTTATTATTATGCTCAAATCATGCCCAAATCCAAAATAAAGGAGAAAATACTATATAGTACTTTGTTATTTAATTGGAGAAAATATACATATCCTCAAATTAATATTTTATTCATTCTTTATTCTAAGATTTAGTACTAAATTTTGTTAAATACAAGGCTAAATAATTCTCATAATTTGTCGAGATAGTTTTTCAAATAAACTTTTATTTTACTTTATTTACTAGGAAACTAACCTCAGGTGAGTACAACCAGGATTCTTTTATCCAAGTTTTCCCTCAAATATGCATCTGAATAAGGTAATATATCTGGTCCTTGATCCTGTTAGTCACAAATCTTTCAAATGTTAATCATCACATGTTCATTTAAGCACAATGTATTTTTCTACTTACCTGTGCCATAGACTACTCTGGGTTCTAAATATCGAAGAGTAAGATAAAAAAAAAACATTTTTATGGACCTCATAGTCTGGTATAGAGAATATATTTTATAGAGAAGAAAGAGAGAAAAAGGAAGGAGAGAAGGAAGAAAGGAAGAAAAGGGGTATCAAAAAATCTGTATTACAAAAAATAAATGTAATTTATTTTCTTATTGGATTTAAATTAAAGTATAGCTTCCCTCATCAATGGGAACATTTTCTTTGAAAAGTGGTCCAAGTTCAAGAGAGAGTTTAGTGTCCAGCACAGATGTGATCAACATCATTGGTATGGTGGTGGTAACAGAGGGACTCCATAATGTATTCATACAGGCCTGAAATGTCCTCAGAAGACAGCAGGGAGGAATGGAGCTGTTTCAGAGGCAAATTCAAGGAACATCACTTTTTTCCTGATTCCATAAAATATTTCAAGGTGAGATACTCTAGGACTTGGCGACACTTTTGGCAACTTTTTCTAGACACCTAGCGTGAATTTCCTGAGCTTCTAAATGTCTTAAACATTTAAATCCTTAAAATGTTTGTGTTCTCACTTTTGCTGCTCTCCTTCCCTACTTTCTCTGTAGGGTAGACGCAGCAAGGTCTTCACTCTCTTGCTCCCTTTTATCCTCTTCTACTTTCTCCAGGCTAGGAGGACTTGTTCATGAGCAATTGAAAGAGTACAATAATGATTGTTGTAACTCATCCTATACCTTCCACATGGAAAACTCATTTTGTTGGTACATGAAAATACCATTCCAAACTATAACTACCCACAAATTGTGAGGAGTGTTAAAGAGCAGTGCCAATCTAGGAAAGAACCTTCAGAGATTGTCCTGGAAGATTCAAAGAATGTGAATTTAGAACATAGACCTAAATAATTACTAGGAATTAATGGGTACACTGCAATTGTTTGAGAATGTCCTTAAGTAGGAAGAAAGTTGATGCGATGGAGAATCTGGAAGAGGGCAAAGCGTGACTGCAGTGGGAAATAAATGTTAGAGGTGAAACTGTTGAAGAAGGCAATAGCCATATTGTCCAGTCAGGTCTGTAAAGATTATATTAAGAATTTTGGTCTTTGTCCTAACAGTAATTGAAAAAAATTAAGGGTTTTAATTGGGGGAGATATTTAATCACACGTGATTTTCTAAGTGATTGTTAAATGAGAAGAATGAATTGAAGAGGATCCAAGGAAGATGCTTTTCACCAGAGAGCATTAAAAAAAAAACTAGTTCCTTTCCCACTACAACAAAATTAATCTGTAGGTCGATCAGATCCAAGGGTTTACCAGGTGCCAAACCATAAGTAGCTTTATGTATTATCCTGCTGACTACTCTCAAAAACAATTAGCTTCATTTTAAAGGTGAGGAAAATAAAAGAGATTAAAGAATTCAAACCCAGGAAATCTGCTGCTAGAATTCCCAGGCTCAGCAAGTGCATTTCTTTGTTTCAGGTATAAGAAAAGTCACTCGATAAAATACCTTTACTTTCTCACACCCCGTAGTCAACAGCAAGCATTTGCAAGGTGGATATGAATAATTAAAATAGAAGCTAGAGAAGTAATTTTTCATGTAAATATTAAGACATCTATAATGCAAACCTAATTATACCTAATGGAAATTAACATAACTTTCAGAAATGTTTTTGACAAGCTTTATTTTTTCCTTATCTGTTTTAAAAAATTAATCTATATTAATAATGCTCTATCCTTGCAATATTATAGTATTTTTTTCATTGCTCATATTTAATTCAAATTACTAAATTTGAGGATTTTGCATATTTGTTTGTTAAATCCATTAATTTATTATGCTTTGAGAATCCTATGTGCAATACTAAAATTAATCATATTTCATTATGTTGTGTTAAATATTTATCTCTATGAAAATGAAATAATTTACTTTTTCAAAATTACTGTATGTCATTGCATTGTTCATTATTTCCCATCTTATTCAGTACAGGTTAAATATGTAGTTTCCTTCCAAGTTAAAATAAATAGAATACTAGAGGAAACCTAACATTTTGTGAGTAAAATGATTCTCCATCATAAATGCCTTGTATCATAAAATATTTAGAAGTACAAGGATATACTGTTTTACCATTTCAACTGTAATCCATAAACACAGGATGTGGACTCTCAGAGTCTCAGAGGTGCTCTTGTTTAATATCAACAATTGAAAAGTGAATTCTCCACAGCATCTGCTGTTTGTGAATTTTCTCCCCATGATGTCTATTTCAGTTTCCAACTAGAGGAGGTGGGTGTATTTTCTTTTTAAGACACAGCCTGTTTTTCACCCTTTTCATTTTGGGCTGGGTGATGCCATTATTTTAAAGATGACTTTGAGGAAACAGCAGAAGAAAAATGTTAACAACTTCATTGAGAAAAGTGAATAATGGAGCTTAGTAAAAAATATTTACTAAGAGGCAAAAGTATCTTGGGCAGGGAGGCACACGCTTATAATCCCAGGGACTTAGGGGCTGAGGCAGGAGGATGGTCAAATCAAGACCAGTTTTGGGAAATTAGTAAAACCCCATCTCAAAAAAAAAAAAGTAAAGGGGTTGAGCTTTAAGTTCAGTGGTAGATTGCTGGAGGGTTCAATTCTCAGCATAGCATAATAATAGTAATAATAATAAGCCAAGTATTTTATAATCGATTTAATAGTGCCCATAGAAATCCAACTATACAGCATAGTGACTCAAACTCTAGAAAGAATTCCTAATTCAGTTTTCTTTCTCACACACCCACACACAATCAAACCATCTTTTTGAAACAATAAAAATGCAGATAAGACAGGCTATCCTATACATAATTAAGAAATAGGCGTTCTGATGGAGTTGTATCAGATCACATTTTTCATAAATAAATCAGTGTAAATAATATTGTAATCCTCCAGTGTTATGACCCCACAGCAATAATTGTACTTAATTTTGAAGATGCATTTTTTTAAAATTTTATACATATATCATAGCATTTATATTTTTATTTGTAATTGACAAAAATGATTTCAAAATGTATAAAACGTTCTATACTTTGATGGTCTGCTCAATATAATGTCTTTGAGAACAATCTAAATTGCTACTATGGTTCTGATTTTTTAGAGTTGACAGCTGTATAACATTCTGTTGTTCAGATGTGTTAATGTGTATCCCTCCATTTCTCTTTTGTAGGATATTGAGTTGCAATATATATATATACACATATATATATAACAATAATAATAAGTAGGAATATATATAATATAATAATAAGTAGGATTTATACTGTTTTACTACTATACTACTAAAGGGTGAAAAACAGGCTGTGTATTAAAAAGAAAGTATAATAATAGTATAATATAATATAATAATAAGTAGGATTTATATGTATATATATATATTTATATACATTAAGTAGGATTTATATGTATATAAATATATATATATACATACATATATATATACTTATATACATATAAATCCTACTCTTAAGTCTCTTGGGGATATATGACCAAAATTCTTTATTACATTATTACATTTTAACTAAATAGAGTCATAAATTGGTCTTCAGAATATTGGTAGCAATCTTATCAGTTTTTTTTTTTTTCCTTTCTCAATATCCTGGTATTTTTTTTCTTGAGATTGTATTGTCCAGATTTATATGTTAAGTTGTGTGTGTGTGTGTGTGTGTTTTCAAAAGATAAAAAAGGGATTGAGAAAGACTATGTGTAACTATGTGATAAGGAATTATATATTTATTTATCTCTACATTCATTCACAAGGCGATCTGATTCAGTCTAATGATTTTAAATTCAATTTACATTCTAATGATTCTTAAATTCTTATTTTTATTTTAGATTTCCACATTAATTCCAGCCTTGTGTAAACAATTTCCTATGTGATAGCTCAATATAAATGTCTGATAGTCATGTCAAACACAACTTGTCCAAATCTAAGTTCCAGGTTGTTTCTTCCTAAGTGTGCTCCTTTAACAGCCTTCTCCATCACAATGACAACCTCATCTTTCTGACTTGGCCTACAACCATCCTGATGTTTCCTTTTCCCATATTAAATGGATCACCAAGTCCTGTTGCCTATACTATAGATTAAATATTCAAGTACTTCCTTTTGTGGAGATTGGGTTCTGGTGATTGAATTTATTATCTTGTTCATGCGAGGTAATCTCTTCACCACTGAGATATCTCCCCAATCTTTTTTATTTATTTATTTTTTAATTTGAACAGGATCTTACTAAGTTGCAGAGGCTGGCCTGGAACTTGTGATCCTCCTGTTTCAGCCTCCTGAATACATGGGATTGTGGGTGTGCACCACTGCACCTGGTTCAACTACTTCTTTGCCACTCCTTTCATTGCCACTGTTACAACCCATCACTTGAGAAACCCATCCTGCCTTCCCAAACTGTTGCAATGTGCTCTCAAACTATCTTACTGCTATGACCCTTGTCCACTTAACAGTCTAGTCTTGAAATGGTAGTAATCTGCTGAAAACAAGTTCACGCTATGTCTGTCACTCCTCTGTTCAAAATCCTCCAATTCACTCTAAGTAAATCCAAAGTCCTTCCATGGCTTTCAAAGTCTTATCCGATCTTGCCTTTATTACTTTTTGGACATCTTTGACTATGAGTTCTCTAGCACTTATCCATGAAGCTACCTCTACATTTACACCCTTTTGTTCATAGACCTTAAGAAAAACATTCCCTTGTGTGAGCTTGGATGGAGACCCTTTTTCTCCAGGTATCCATAGGGTCTATTACCATAAGCCTTTAGCTCTATTCAAAAGCCACTTCAAGAAAGTTTTCCAGCTGCTACATCTAAAATTACAACACTTTTCATGTACGGCATATCCAAGTATTATAGTCTTCTTCTCTGAATTATTTTTTCTCCATTGCACTTATGAATATCCAATATGTTTCATTGGTTCCTCGGTGCTAACACACTGCTGCCCCATGAGAGGCACAGACGGTAAATGTTTCTTGACATACTAAGTTCATTCTAAAAGGTACAGTGCTAACACACATTGTAAATCATACAAAATCTACATTTAAAATATACAAATTAGAATGCTTTATGTACTTATAAATGTTACATTAATTTTGAAAAGTTTCCGAATTAATTTCTTCACATTTCTATAAAGCATGATTTTTAACACAATTACTATTTACTCTGATAAGTATCAGAAATTCTGATATTTTTAAACATTGATTTATTGCCGCTAAACAGGAGAGACAGTCATATTCCCATTTGGTTATAATCAAATGTTTTGCATACTATAGTAAATATTTAACTATATAGACATTGAAAGCTTTTCAAAATGTTACATGACAATTTCCAAATGTAGCAGGCATGACTGTGATTTCTTTAACAAAGAATACTCTCGTGATATAAATTAGAGGTGCACTATGATGGCTCCTTTGTTCTCTGCAGAAGAATGCTTATTCAAATATATTTTACATTATATTTACATGATGCAAGTTTAACAATATCAGCAACTTCACCTTGGCTAAAAAGGATACTGAGGGTAAAAACATATGTGTGTATATATATATATATATACATATGTACATATATATATTTATATGAAATTTCAAGATTTTGAATGCATTGAGTAAATTCAGAACAGATTATAGGAACATAGAAAACAAGTTGAATTTACTTGAAAACGAAATCACTTAACATACCTGCTGTGAGACAATCGTTAGAATATGGTTAGCTGTGGTCCTTGGTTCAGTTTTGCTCACAGTGTCTAACTCATTATAAATTTCTCCATATTTTCTTTAATTTAATAGCATTTACTCATCCCCATCATCTGCTGACTTTAAAAATAAGTGAACCACAAACTTTTGATTATGCTCTTGTAGACATACAGAATGTGGAAAACATAATCTCAATTTAAAATTAACTCTTTCTCTCTAGGTTGACAAAAATGCTTTGAATTGCATACCTCCTTGTAACCACAGGTGATATTTCATAAGTTTAAAGTACATTTTTTAAAAAGGGTGCTTTCAAATAATTTTCCATGCCTTCATTCAGCAGGTAACCCAAACCTTCATAATCCCCAAATGCTGCACTTCAAAGTTATACTCTGAAAAAAATATTGAAAAGAACAGCCTCTCTTTCCAGTTGATTTAAAACATCACTAGCTTATTTTCCGTACACATATGGAGTTACTTTTAAAAAGAAATCTTGGAATAGTGCCAGACTACATCCAGGAAAGGCTTTTCTCCAGAGAGAGCTAAAATTCATTATCTGAGCTTTGGGACACCAATGTTCCTTCAAAATTTGGACACATCTTTGTTCCTCCATGATTAGTGATAGTAGTTTGCCTTAAAATAAGAGACTACTCAATGTGTAACTAGAGTCTGAAGACACCAACTGATTGTGTTGTTTTGAACTGAAATTAAAATTATCTCTTGAAGTATCAGTTTGCAGGATGATAGTTTTAGAATGAACTACAGGGTATGCTTTATCTGAAATTATTTACAAGAATATAATACTCACTAGATATTTATAAGAAATAACAGATTAAAGTTAAATTTTGGAACTTTTATCTCCCTTTTCACTAAATGGTTAAATTCTCACATTTAAATCTCTCTGAACATATTTTTTCCAGGAGAAGATCAATAAATCCATGGAATATGAAGGCAATATGGTTATTTTATTACAGCTATTTGTGATCATTTCATGGTAATAAACGTTTCAAAATTTTTTGCTTATTTCTGATGCATAAAATAAACCTAACAAAATTAGCAACAGCATTTTAAGAGAAGAAAATCAATATCAACATATTAATTTTGGTATTAATATTCCATTGTAAAATATTACAAGGGGTAATTATTTTCTATATTTCTTGTGTATTTTTCCTAAGACATATGAAAATTTGTTTTGTAAATATTAGAAAAATAAAATTCTTATAATTGAAGATGAAGAGTTTATGAGTATACAATAAAATTAATATATGTAAATATAAAAAAAATTAAGGAGACACATAGACTGTGCTTTTTCTAAGCGATATTATGCTAACATGTGGAGTATGTTCATAAAATTGAAAAGACATTAAGAACATCATTTTTAAAATATCAGCTTTACACATAAGAGAATAGATGCATTTTGTTGAATGTTGAGTAAAACGGTCAAGGGATTTTATTATCCTTATTTTTATTTAGTCAGAAAAGAAATACAAAGAATTACAGAAACTGTTTAAATGAAGAGGAGGTAGGCAGGTTGGATTGGTATTTAATATTGCACATGAGCACCATGTATCATGGCAGTTTTTAACCACTTTGATTTTTTCCACAAAGAAGGTCTGGATATTCTCTGTATCTGCATAATTTGATAAAATCAGGAATTGTGAATTTAATGATGAATTACTTTAAATGAAACCAAAGCATAAGCTCTCCTTAAAAGAGTAATGGTAGAGCTGGGTAGGATTACCTCTGTAAAATGAATTAGAATGCTATGAACTGCAATACATCAGTGGTAAGTCTAGCAGGTTTCAGAACTGCAGCTATTGGAGAAATGAGTCTGAATCACTTGAGCATCACAAATCCTAGGCCATATTTTTATTCCTAGCCTTACCCTTTGTGCTGCTTCCAAGTACAAAGCTCTAGTTGATTTCAAAGGCAGTGGAAGAGAGATAAAGAGGAGTAAAGATTGTTCTACCTCAGCAATTCATGATCCCTCTAAGGCCACTGATTTTGAAAGAAAATGGAGACCTTGGCATCTCAGCAGACTAGATCCAGCTACTCTTTTCTATCCTACTCCCAGGAGGTAGCACAAGCATTTATCCAGTTTACCATAGCAAATGATTCTCCATGTCCAGAAAATTACAACACTCTTCCTCTCTTCACTCTGAGGAGTCATAAAACCTAAATTAAACATAACTGTCTAAAGAATTATTTTCAGGAACGTTAACACTTCAACAAGGGAAATAAATGCAACAATGTGATCTGAATACTTTTATAATATCAAACATAATAATATTTATAACATTGAACTATCATTAAATTAATGAATCTTACATGATTTATTTTAAAATAAATTAATTTTAAAGGTGTGTTTTTTAAAAGATAGTTTATGGGCCTAAGGTAAAGCTATATAATATATTACTTAACCATGTGTGTTTCTGATTCTCAAAACTGCTAAAACTTTCTTGGCAATATTTCTCTATGTCATTTATACATAAGTACTTTTTTATATATTTTGAAGATATTCTTTATTTCCAAGTAAATTTAGCATGCATGCATTTATATTTATTTCTGAGTTTCAGGGAACTGCTATTATATTTTGGTGTCCAAAATATATTTTAAACAAACCTAGAAAACTGTGTTAAGATTTGTCAAAATGAACAAATACTTAGACAGAGTTTTACAAGCTATTTAATTAAAGTATCACTTCTTTTTATATCAGTGACAAAAAAAAATGCATGGTGAATTCCTCTATCATGTATATCCACCAGAATAGGAGCCTGCGTAGAATAAGATAAATTCCATGTTTGTCAGATTATATCAAAATTGATTCTACTATAATGTACAATTAAAAAGAACCAATAAATTTAAAAAACTATTGAAAATAATAAATTAAATTAGGAAGTTGAATATATTTGTTAGATATCACTAACATCTAAAACATAACCATTTTTCAATCACTCTGCAAAATTATTAGATATATCATTTTATTTATCTGTTGCCATAACAACATGAGATAAGCACTGCTTTTGTCCCATTTTATAGATACTGAATAGAGAATTGGAGATTAGTAATTTACCTAGATTAAGATTGGGCAAAGCTGCAACGGAGACCCAGATCTCTCTTAAAATGAAAGATTTGTATGTTATTAGCTATGTTTTAATAAAGTGTTTTAGAGTGGGAGAATTCTAAGATATGATTTCTGGTGTTCAGTAGGTTTTATTTAATCAAATTGACAAAATGTATCTTATGGTGAAACTATTGAGTTTCTTACCTATATCAGCCTGTGCTAAGTGCTAACAAAGATAACCAAGTCATATTCATGGTCCTAGGAAAGCAAACCCTCCAGAAGAGAGGCTGGCAATTTTTTTCTGTAAAAGGGATCAAGGGTAAGTACTTTAAGCTTTTTGGACCATATGAGCTATCAACACTATTTGGCTAGTCAAGGTGTGGTGGGCCACACCTATAATCCCAGTGGCTCAGGAGACTGAGGCAGGAGGAACATGAATTTAAAGTCAGCCTCAGCAACCTAGTAATGCCCTACACAACACAGCCACATCTTCTCTCTAAATAAAATTTTTAAGAAAGAGTTGGGGATAACTCTCAGTGGTTAAGCGCACCCCTGTGTTCAGTCCCCCATCACACCCACCCCCCCCAAAATTATTGGCTGCCTTGTTCTTAGCATGAAATTTGCCAGAGAAGATTTGCAAATAAGTGATCACTACTGTGATCCAATAAATCTTTTGGGGTACATAAATTTGAATTTCATATAATTTTTAAGGTAACAATAAATATTATTCCTCTTCTGATTAGTTTTCAACCGTTAAAAATGTAAAAATCCTTAGGTCCCAAGAAATACCAAAACACGCAATGAGCCTAACTTGGCCAGTGAATCTGCGAACTAAGGCTGGCTACCTCCTGCTTGTGGATGTCACCAGGCACACATGGCTACTGAACACTTAAACTAGTCCAAATTTAGGTGCTCTCTAAGGGTAAAATACTTGGAAGATTATAAACATGATATAAAAATATTAATGTTATTTATAATGTTTGTATTTATTTTGAGACAATAAGCTTTGATATGATATGACAAAAATTAAAATAAATTTTATTCAAATTAAGTTCACTTGTCTATAGTTTCTTAACATAATTCCTATAAAACTTACATGTATGGATCCATTTTACATACATATATGTATAATATTGCTGTGTATTTTGAAA
Source organism: Glaucomys volans (assembly GCA_020662805.1). Classification (NCBI taxonomy): domain Eukaryota; kingdom Metazoa; phylum Chordata; class Mammalia; order Rodentia; family Sciuridae; genus Glaucomys; species Glaucomys volans. Next base: position 5,137 of record JAJEJO010002285.1, on the reverse strand, counting down.
TTGCTACTTTAAGGTGAAAATATTTAGAAACAAACAGGTTCTGATGATTATGATGGTTATGATGATTTTATGATTTATTCAAAACTGAAGTAGAATAAACAACTTATCAGACAAAAGTTTCAAAAATGTGATTACTGTTTGAATGTAGAATAAATATCTTCCAAACTGGAAAAGAACCAATTCATTTTAGGCAAAGATATGTGACCTATTAGTGTTAGGTCTAGAGAATTATAAGTTTTTTCATGCTTGGTAGAAAATCAAATGTAATAGGAAAACTGATAAAAGATGATGCTCTATGGGCCAACCAGGTTCAGAACATGAAGGGTTCAGTTTGCCAGTCAGATCATCTTTAATGATTACAAAGATAGTCACTGACAAGTTTTAGGCAAAGTTGAATACTGTAAAATCAAGAAAGATAACAGATGAGGTGGTTACAGGGAACGAAGAGTCAGGGATATGTCTCAGGATTGCAGCTGATGTCAGTGGGCCAATAGAGTGTCATCTACTGGCAAGCAAAATCCAGTACTAGAAAACTATCTTCATTTTGGTGTGTTATAGCCCTTTTTCTTTGTTTATTGTTTGGTAGCAGGGAGCAGGCAGAGGAGCTGAGATAGTGGGGAAAAGTTTAGACACATGGAAACGTAACAATCGATGATGTAGTTTTTTTTTTTCTCATTTGTGGACATTTCAGCTGAGAACCCAAACAGAATCATAGAAGCACAACAATGAAAACTCCAAAATAACCTAGTGACTGGGAACCAAGTGTGCATCAGATACTTGAGCACATTGACTTAAAACCTTGCCACATTCACTGGTAAATGAATGAAAATGGAAACATCATGCTAAGTAAAATAACCTTGACTCAGAAATAGGGAAATAAAAATGACAGCTGGATCCCATGGAAATTAGAAGGAAGATTGGTGGAGTAGGGGAAAGGCACTGAGTGGAAAGGGAGAGGGGCAGGAAAAGGGAGAAACTGCAGAATGAAACTGACCAAATAATGCTGTGTACATTTATAAATATACCACAGTGAATTCAAAGTTTATGTATATCCATAAAGCACCAATTTAAAAAGCAATAACTAAATGGAAGACAGGAGAGTAGAGGAAGGGGAGCAGAGAAAGGAGGTGATTAGGAAAGAGGAAGTACTAGGGATAGTAATAAGCAAATTTTCTTCCATGCATGTATGATTATGTCAAAATGAATGCCACTATTATGTCTAACTATAATGCACTGATAAAAGCATTAAGAAAAAATATGAAAGATCTATGCCAATTAGTCATATGCGTTAATAATGAACATTCTCCATAATAGGGAATTCATCAATTTGATATGCAGGCATTTATGACTTCAACTATTAGAAAAGTCATTTCTTATACTAAAATTGAATGATGAAAAATCCAGTATCTTTTCCTCATCAACGATACCAACATATTTAAATTTGGGAAATCTAGCTAGCTAGCTTAGTAGTGGAATATTTTTTAACAACTGCACTACTGTGTGGATGAAATGAATCCTTTTGGTGATTAGGTACTTTTAAGGACAGAATTCTATATTGTAGGAATGGTTAAAAAGTATAACAACATAGTCAGGTGTGGTAGCACAGGCCTGTAATCCCAGAGGCTTGGGAGGCTGAGATAGGAGGATTGCAAATTCAAACTAGTCTCAGCAATTTAATGAGGCCCTGAACAACTTAGTGAGACCCTGTCTCAAAATGTAAATAAAATAAAATAAAAGGTTGAGGATGTGGTTCAAAAGTTAAGCACCCCTGGGTTCAATCTCCAGTAACAACAACAACAACAAAGTATAACATTATACATTATATATGTGTGAAGTTTTCATTATGGGAGGCAAGTGGGAGTCCTCATGATTCCAAATGCCAACAGAGTATCTCGGCCTGCAATGACCTGCAAGGTCTACAAACCAAAAATGCCAATATGAGGATTCTTTCTTCTCTGCCTTAAAAAAAGGTTTATTTCCCTCTGACTAATGAAACAATCACATCCATCTGGTATAGCAAAAACAAACAAACAAACAAAAATCCTGTGTCATTTGTGTCATTCTTCTTACCGACCAACTATAAATATGCTGTCCTCTTAACTCACTCCCAAATCCCTCCCTTCTGCATTCCTGCAACACTTACCTTTTTCCTAACTATTCTCATAGTCTCTTTGTCTCCCAACTCAGATGTGATGATTTGGTCATTCTTATTTTAAATCTTCTGGTTGTTCATCATAGGGTCTTCAAGAGAGGTTTGTCAAAATGTTCCTTCTGTGAAAGGCATTCATGGGCAGGAAATTGGAGAGAGAAGGACAGATATCTAACTTCTGAGCATACTGAATCTATGTGAATGATTGCAATTCACTTTATTTTCTTTTTTTGGATATATAAATAAGATATCCCTTGATGTAATAGTTCCATTGCATAGAAATTTGGTCAAGTAGTTCAGTTTGACTTCAAAATACTTACCAACCTTACTTGCTTCCTATTTTATACCTCTTAAAATATAGTTGTAACAGATGGTAAAATGGAAGATTCTGTAGAGAAAACAAAAAATAATCAATTTTAAATGCAGAAGATACTAAGGGAATAATTATGGGTTTTGTAATACAAACTACTGATAAGATAAGGGAAATAAGAAAGATTTTTACTTAAATATGTGTAAAGTCACATATTTGGAGAGAAATGAATAGTTCTGCTAGTCCCAGCTCTAAAATTGGGAATGCTCAGGGATGCTATATTCTTTATCTTATTGCCTATATTAGTCAGGGTTCTGAGAAAAACATAAACCATAGAATATACATATTGAGAAAGAAAGGAGAGAGAGATAAGTGGATATTTATAATGGGAATGGGCTCATGCAGTTATGGCGGCCACAAAGTCCCACAATATGGGAGAAAAGTTGGAGAGCAAAGAAATTCAGCATAATCAGTATGAGTCCAGAACCAGGAGCTTACTTGTCTGAAGGCAGAAGATGGGTGTTTCAGATAAAGAAGTAGACAAAATTATACTTCCTCACTTTACTTTTCTGCCCAAACCCTCAAATGGCTTGAACAATGCCCACTCACAACAATAGGGTTTTAACCTACTTTACACAGTCGACTAAATCCACTGATAATCTCTTCCAGAAACATGTTCACAAACACATCCAGGAGAAATGTTTTTACCAGTTATCTGAGCATTCCTTAGCCCAGTCAAGCTCACACATAAAATTAACCTTTGCTTCTTATGAAGACTTTTTACAGATCTGTGGAGAATAACTGATGCATGCTCTGTAAAACCAAGAAGGGAAAATGGACTGGTACCTGACTCTGTGCTGAGAAAGTCCAGTGATTGAGCAGTTGCATTAATGACCTCTACTCCACACTTTCGTCCTACCATGGAAAAAGTCTGTGCTATACAAATGGACTGCAAAACAAATGGAGAATAATGAGATTGATTAGAGGCAATGGTGTCTGATTGAGTTTCTTAGTGATGAGTGCTGACTTCTCCACAAATGCTTTCATAGGGAAAAGGTCACCTTACCTACTGTCTCAGGGAGTATAAAGCTACCCCAAACCAAAAGTACCTGTTCCATTCCCATCAACTGCTTCCTCTTCTCACTTCAACCCTGCAACAAGAAACAGGAAGTCAACCGGGAGAAGTGTCACTGAACAACCTTTTTTTCTGGGAAAGACTTTCCTGTGTTAGCCTGTGGTTTAGAGAATTGGCTTTTATCTTTGACTAAGAATAAAACATGAATTAATATATAGAACTGGACATATTCTAGTTTCTAAATTGAAGGTCTAATAGGGAGCTTAAGATCATTTTAAGAATGTTTTTTACTGAAGAGTTGATAGCAAATTCAAAAGAATTTTTTACAACTCATATACTGTGTTTTTAATATACTATTTATCCAAAGTTTGTAAAAGTAGCACACACTCACGCATTCTTACTCACACATACTCATTAACATATCACTCATGTCTTGGAAAAAATTCTTATGCATTTCTGTTCTTTCTACTGCTACCCTTCAGTAAATACTGTGTACTGAGATAAGAATCCTTATGTTGTCAAAATGGTCCAAAGACAATCTGCATCCTCACTTTTTTTATGAAGGATCTCTACTTCCCAGACAGGCTTATTCCCAGTGTTAGCAGCCACTTAAAATTTGGGACACTGCTGTACCAAAGTAATTCTATTGTTAGGGTACGGAACAGAGTAGTACATGGTCCTCAAGAAGCTCACACCAGATTGGAGATGTCTATGAAGTATAAAGCAGAGCTCAGGAAAGGGAGATGTACTCTTTTATCTTAAAAAAAGAAAAAAACAGAGTAGCCAAAGTTGTTTATAAACAACTAATTGAAGTGTTGTAGTTATTCTGACTGAAATACTATATTTCCTTCTCTTTCCCCTGGATGGTTCAATAAATGAAATGACTGAGTTACCACAAAAGAATTAGGTAGCAAGAAACAAACTGAGGCGTTTCAAATATAGCCAACAAATCTCTATTGCATTTCAAGTACACCCAACAAATCCCTATTACTTACTCCACTTCTTGAAATATTTCATATTCTTTAGCTCCAAACCATATGAAAGATGTTTCACAATAGCAACCATAATGACTTAAACAAAAATTGTTATTATTAATAACAGTGGAAAATCACAGTAGGGAAGACTACTATGAACAACTGAAAGAGAGCAAGAGGAAGGGACCAGGGTCCCAATATCCATTTCAAGGAAATACCCTCAATTATCTGAAGACTTCCCACTAGGCCCCATCTCCTGAATGTCCCACCACCTCCCAAGAGCACCAACCTGGGGACTTTACCTTTAACACATGTGCTTTCATGGGACACCTGGGATCCAAACTATAGCAAGCAGATTTTGTCTAAAAGATTATTTTTAAAGATTGTTGATTTTTTTCAATTCAAAACCAAATAAACCCTACATACTAGAATTATATTGCTAAAGAGACTTTATTATATTGCTTGCCAGGGGATTTTAAAATATTGAGTATTATAGGAATATAAATAATAACTTTAGAAATATTGAAATTTAATCAAAGTTAAATATTCTTTTAATTTAATTAATCAAATATTTATTGATTATAGTACCACATATAATCCACTTGCAAGAGATTAAGCAATGAAAAAAA
>JAJEJO010002284.1:14805-44654 GCA_020662805.1 Glaucomys volans | reverse complement strand
ACCCCCAGCCCTCTTTTGTATTTTATTTAGAGACACGGTCTCACTGAGTTGCTTAGGACCTCGCTAAGTTGCTGAGGCTGGCTTTGAACTTGTGATCCTCCTGACTCAGCCTCTCAAGTTGCTTGGATTATAGGCATACACCACCGCACCCGGCTTTAGTTCTATGATTTCTTTATTCAGTTTTGTTTGGAAGATCTGTCCAAAGGTCAGAGTTGTGCTAAAGTCAGCTCGTATTATTGTGTTTTGGTTTATTTGGTTTCTGGAATTGAGAAAGATTTGTTTGGCAACATGGATGCACCATTTTTGGGGGCATAAATTAGTATTATTGCTATGTCATGCTGATTTTTACTTCCCTTAAGAAGTAAGAAATGTCCTTCTTTATCACTTTTAACTAATTTTGGCTTGAAGTCTGCTTTATTTGATATGAGCATAGAAATCCCTGCTTTTTTACTGGGTCCATGTGCATGATAAGTACTTTCCCATCCTTTCGCTTTTATCCTGTTGGTATCTTTTTCTATAAGATGCATCTCTTGAAGGCAGCACATTGTTGGGTCTTTCTTTTTAATCCAATCTGCCAGTCTATGTCTTTTGATTGATGAGTTTAGGTCAGTAACATTCAGAATTATTATTCAGATATGATTTGGATTCCCAATCATTTTGGCTTACTTTTGGTTTTTAACTTGACTTGGTTTCTTCTTTGGTTGGCTTTTCCTTTAGGGTAGTTCCTCCCTATGCTGACTTACATTGCTTTTCATTTCTTCCAAATGGAATATTTTGCTGAGAATGTTCCATAGTGCTGACTTTCTGTTTGTAAATTATTTCAGCTTTTGTTTATCATGGAAGGATTTTATTTCATCTTCTCATCTGAAGGTTATTTTTTCTGGGTATAAGATACTTGGTTGCACCCATTTTCCTTCAGATCTTGAAATATGTTTTTCTAGGTCCTTCTTGCTTTTAGGGTCTGGGCTGAGAAATATACTGATAACCATATTGTCTTCCCCCTGAATGTAATGTGATTTTTTTCTCTTGCAGCCTTTAAAATTTTATATTTTATATGTTAGGTATTTTCAATATAAGGTGCTTTGGTGTGGATATGCTGTAGTTTAGTACTTTTGGTGTCCTGCAAGCCTCTTGTATTTGATTTTCTATTTCATTATTCAGTTTAGGGAAATTTTCACATATTATTTCAATGAAAATGTTTTTTCATTCCTTTGCTTTGTATCTCTGTGTCTTCCTCAATCCTAAAAATTCGTAATTTGGTCTTATCATGATATTCCATAATTCTTGTAGGTTTTGCTCATGAATTCTTGGCATCTTCTCTGTTTGGCCAACATTGTTTTCAAGATGAAATATTTTGTCTTCAGTGTCTGAAGTTCTGTCTTCCAGGTGATCTAGCCTGCTGGTTATGCTTTCTATTGAGTTTTTAATTTACTTTGCTGTTTCCTTCATTTTAAGGATTTCTGTTTGGTTTTCTTTCAGAATCTCTCTCTTTATTGAAATAATCTTTTGCTTCCTGCATTTATTCTTTTAACGGTTGATTGGTGCAATCATTCATTGCCTGCAGTTACTCTCTCATCACATTGTTTGCTTCTCTGATCATTTTAATTATGTGCATTATGAACTCCCTTTCTGACATTTGTTCTGTCCTGCTGTCATTGGATTTTGTTGATGTAGCATTTAGGTTTGTTTGGGACAATTTATTCCCTTGTTTTCTCATGGTGTTCATGTATCTTCCCCTCTACCTGTGAGAATCTGAAGTATTGTGGTTCCCCTCTATGAATTTATGGTGTCCTGCAGGTTTCCAGTACCTCATATGGGTGCCTTAGGCTGACCTCCCAGGCATGGAAATCTCATGCACCTTCATGCTGTGCAGCTCTCCCTGGCACTAAAGTTTCATGTGTCTGTACTGGACTGAGCCTGATGACTGTCTTGAGAGTTGGTTTTCATTGGAATTACTGCTGGCACTGTGGGTGACAGAGATTCCAGACGAAATATCCAATGGAAGAGGTCACATCTTGAAAGATGGCTGCTCCACAGGGGTGGCCATAACTCCCCACTTGTGTCCTTTTGGGTCACCACCTGACCAGCAGCACCTTGCTGTACATAGGTGCTGTGCCAGGGAGCTCTTGGGGAGGTAATCCTAGTGAGTCTGCTGGTTTTGCTAGATTCTTGGCACCAGCAGAGCTAAAAGGGTTCTGTGAGCATTAGTGATCACTACAATGTGTCCAGGGAAGAGTTATGATGAGAATATCAAATGGAAACCATCTAGGTATGCAACATTTTTTGCAGAAATGAAGGATTGTCTCAAAAGATGAGTGAGATGCCCATCTTTGAACTGTCTACAAGATTTGAGGTGAGTTGTGACCTTAAATAAAGGAGGCATTGTTATATTTCTCTGATATGGAATGGGTTAACCAGCTTCCACGAAGATTAATTTGCCTGACAGTCAGTTTGTGTGGAGAACGTTCTATACTGAAGATCAGAATATTCCTTTATCAAACAGTCTTACATTTCACAATTTATTGGCACATTCTCTAACTTTCTCAGTTGGGTGGTATTTTAATTAATATCCCATCTTTGATAAGCATAAGTTCAGCATTCTGTCTGTCTTTAGCTAAAGAAGTATCGTTAATAAACCTTGTATTGTTTTTAGAGGTCTCCATTTAATGAGGGTCTCTCCTTCTGGACCTATTTTACTTTCTTGTCTCATGATGAGGGTCTGCAACTCTGGACCTCAGTGCTGTGGGTCTTGAGGTCAAAGAAGGTGATGTGGGGGCTGATGATGAATTTGTGTGCATATCGTTCTCACCTTCAACCTGGTAAAAACCCCAAAGCAAACTAGGTATAAAATGAAAACAAGTGACTCTTCCATGTTTCTCTGTTTTGACGGTGAAGAGTCATTAAAAAATTAGGCAATTTGCAAAAACTTAATGTTTATGTACTTGAGATAAGGAAAATTTTCTTCCTCATCACATTACAGCTGACCCTTGATACAGTGGAGTGATGCATGCTAAAAAGAAAGGGAATTACAATGGGAAAACACATGCAAATTATGGTATTGTTCCTCCACAATCACTAACAAAGAGTAGAAGAAAGGGCAATCTAATCATTACTAGGGATGAAAAGGTGTGGAAAGTTACAAAGGTGCATGCCAAGACAAGGTTTCTCTGGGTGACTCTGGACTAAGGGCAGGATCTGGGGTAAAATTTAATGCTATGGATGTGCCAAACCTACTGCTTGGGCCTGTAGACCATGAGAATCATGGAGCCACTGGACCAGATTTTGAGCAAGGAAAACACAACTTCAGGAAGTACAAACAATGCTGCATATAATTATTCTGTGAATTTGTCATGACCCACAGGAGAACAGTATTTGTAATCTCTTTTCTGTTACTTTCTCACCTATCTGTCTTCCAATCACATAGAGAAAAATAGAATTTCTCATCATAAAAGTATCCAACTAAGGCAAATGGAGAAACTAATGTGCTTTGAAGTTTTTACTTTAAAATACCTCCAATGGGAGTTCCTGAGGTTTACTGTGATGTTTTGGAAGATAATAAAGAGGCAGACCATGCCAATGGAAACACTCCTGGCCTACTCACTGAATACATAAAATAAGTTGCGTCCAATGTCATTCAAGAAATATTTCATCCTAAATCTGTCACTTTCTGGGGAACTCCATTAGAGGGAATGATGAGGAATTTGGCGATACTCAGGTGCTTGAGGATCCAATCAGTTGACAATAATGGGCACTCATTTCAGGAAATGCTAGATAGTAGTAAAGAAGAAAGAAATTTCCAAGAATTCCATCTGTGGTCTGTGATAAGAACATCAGTACAATTCCTGTTAAAATCCCAATAATGTACCTCATAGACTAGAAAAAGCAATCATGAAATTCATTTGGAAATATAAGAGACCGTGAATACCCAAAGCAATCCTTAGCAAGAAAAGCGAAGCAAGAGGCATCACAATAAGAGACCTCACACTACACTACAGAGCTATAGAAGTAAAAACAGCATGGTAGACCAATGATACAGAATGATACAAAACAGACATGTAGACCAATGATACAGAATATAAGATACAGAGATAAACCCACATAAATACAGGTATCTCATACTAGACAAAGGCCAAAAACAATCACTGGGGAATAGACAGCCTATTAAACAGATAGTGCTGGGAAAAATGGAAAGTCAAATGTAATAAAATGAAATTAAACCCTTATCTCTCATCCTGTATGAAACTCAACTCACTGTGATCAGATTAGGCAGAACAGAGATCCTGCAACTACTAGAAGAAAAAGTAGTCACCATGTCGGCCTAGGACCTAACTTCCTTAACAAGACCCCTAAACCCAAGAACATAAATCAAGAAACAAAAAATGGGATGGACTCAAAGAAAAAAACTTCTTTCCAGCAAAAGAAACAATCAATAGTTTGAAGAGAGAGCCTATTGACTGGGCGAAATCTTACCATGTGCACCTCAGATAAAGCATTAATCTCTAGGATATATAAAGAACAACAACAAAAGAAAGCTTAACAGCAAAAAACCCACAAAAATCCCAGTCAATAAATGGGGTAAGGAATTGAACAGTCACTTCACAGAAGAAGATATATATTCAGGCAACAAATATATGAAAACAATGTTCAACCTCTCTAGGAATTAGAGAAATGCAAATCAAAACTGCTCTAAGATTTGATCTCACTCCAATTGGAAAAGAAATTATCAAAAATACAAGCAACAATAAATGTTGCTGAGGATGTGGCAAAAAAGGTACACTCATACATTGCTGGTGGAAATGCAAATAGGTGCAACCATTATGGAAAGCAGTTTGGAGATTACTCAGAACACTTGGAATGGAACCATCATTTGACCCAGTTCTTCCACTTCTTGGTTTATACCCAAAAGAATTAAAAGTAAGGTACCTGTATGTGATACAGCCACATCAATGTTTACAGCAGTTCAATTCACAATAACTAAACTATGGAACCAAGCCAGATATCCTTCAATAGATGAATGGATAAAAAGTGTGGTATATACATATGTACCAGATATATATGTATATCATACCACATTTTCCATCATATATATATACATGTATATGTATATGTAGCACATATTCCATCATATGTATTTATCATACACATATACATATATCATATACATCATATATGTGCATATATGATGGAATATTACTCAGTTTTAAAAAAGAATAAAATTCTGGCATTTCCTGGTAAATGGATGGAGTTAGAGAATATCATATGCTAAGTGAAATAAGCCAAACCCAAAAAACCAAAGGCTGATTGTTCCCTCTGATCGGGAGAAGCTAATTCACAAAAGGGGGTGCTGAGATAAATATAGTTACTTTATGTAAGTTAGAGGGGATTGATGGAAGGGGAAGTTGTAAAGGGTAAAGAATGATAGAAGAGTGAAATAGACATTATTACCTCATGTACATGTATGACTGCATGACCAAAGTGATCCTGTAATATGTACAATCAGAAAAATGAAATAATTCATTCCACTTATATATGATCTATCAAAAAGTATAAAAACATTCTACAGTCATGTAGAACTAATTAGAACAAAGAAAAGAATTTTAAAAAAGTTACTGTGATTAATTACCATACCTATGCATAGTGTGTGTATGAAAGAGATTGATGGGAATAACTTTTACAAAATGGGTAAGAGAATAAAATTAGGCAATATGAACAAAAAATAAAAGAAGCAAAAAAATAAATAAAGGAAATTAAGTGTTCAACGAATGACAAAAATGAGGAAAAATTTAGTCTAATAATACCTTTTGTATTTGACATAAGGGCTTAATCTTTAGGCCAATATGAATTACAAAGGAGTCTTTATAGATACAAAATAGAGTGTACCAATGACAATTAATTGTCCGGATTTAATTGATGAAAGACCACTTGATATATACAATGGTTATAGAAATACTGATTGATTGTCATTCCAGGAACAAAAATTATAGTGGAAGGTATAAATAATTGAATGATATTCCTTTGCCCCTAAACCATGAAACATGAAATACCAGCATGTGATAAAATGGTGTAAGATAGAAATTTAGTTGTCACTTATTGCAGGCTAAAACCTCATGTCTAACAGCACCTATGAAATCATTGGTAGTGAAAGAAGGTTTGAAAGACAATACATGAAATATGTAAATATAATCTGGAGGCTGGGAACTGCTGTGCATTGTATGAATTGAAACACAAAGGAATGCATGCCATGGGTTTGGGATTCAGGTGAAAAAGTTAACAAACCAAAGGAAACAACCCAAGATACCTTTGGTTCTGAAAACCATCGTCCAGTACTCATAAAGTTACTTCCCTTATCAATTTCATCAGAGAACAAAATCTTGCCAGAAGCATCACACCATGGGTGATTCAGTGGAAATGAATCCAGAAATTCTGTCTCCACTGAATGGATGAGAAATAGATGCTGTTCTGGGTTTCTGCTCAGGATGAGGTGATTCTCATGGTTTTATCCCCATCCTCAATGTAGGCATGAAGGCATTATAAAGCAGCTCCAATAACATTGATGGTCTATTTTATGATTGATGAAAAGTAATATGGACAGCAGGGTGCTGTAACTACCACAGTCCTTCAGCACCTCCACAATGAGATTTCAGAGAGAGCATCTGGGATTATTAACAATAGTCACACTCAGTGAGGCTTCATTATATCCTACTGGGAGCCTTCTGGATTGGCATCAGGTAAGGGACATGACTCCTGACACTAACACAGCTCATCTGAAAAGACTTATTCCTATCCCTTGTCTGCACTGGCACTGCATCTGCTTCTACCCAATCTGCTATTCCAGAAATGAACATTTCATCAAATAATCCTCCTTCTGCATTCTGCCTCTGTGACAGAAATAGAAAATACCATGCATCTTTGGAGGAAGATGGTGTGCTCAGTGTGAGGTCTCTACAGCTACAGCTTGGTTCTCATCATTTTATGTTCCCTTCTCCTGTGTGTTCAGGGAGAGAAATCTCACCACAGCCATCAGAGCACAGGGACTCAGTAATTATGTTTCCTGTGTGCATTCAGTGGATTGTAATGTAGAATTGGAACAGAATGTCTTTTATTCCGGAAACACTCCAAGTCTTTGTTTCTGCAGAGGACGAGGTGATTCTTACAGTTCCAACCTCATCTTCATTATAGAAATGTAGTCATAGCACACTCAATCATTATAGCAGATCAAAAATTTATTCTATGAGTTTCTAAAGTACTGTTTAGAGCAGATTAGTTGTGAACTACAGACATTAAACCTCTTCCTAATCAGAATCCACTATTGACAGTTTTATTCATCTATAAACATCATCAGTGCTTATTTTATGAAATATCAGTGGCGGTCATGAGATATTGCATTGGGTCAGGGACACTTTTCCTTTTACTACTGAGCTCACAGTGAAGGAATTATTCCTGTCATTTTCCTAACTTTACTAAATCTCTTTCTCCCCCAAAATTCCTTTGCAGACATGAGTACATCCTCAGATATCCTTTCCTTACTGACTCTGCTAGAATAGAAGACTGAAAAGGAAAATGCTCACCTTGCTCCTATGTTTAAAGTGGTGGACTCAGTGTGATGTCTAGACAGCAGGCACGGAGAGAGGGACCCAGCCTCTCTCTGAGATAAATGTCTGTGCTCCTGTGACCTCACTGCCCCTCAGGGCTGCACTTATCATTTCACCTGTAGAGGTAATGACAGTGCAGACCTGGGGAGCCCAGGACATTGCCAAAACTTTCTTCCCAAGGGTTAATTATTCAGGCCATTATGAGTTTCTTGTTAGTGATTTCAAAATGACTGTTGAGGAGTTTGGGAGAGGCTGTTGCTATTCCTTGAGTCCTGAATGCTGACAGGGTCTCATTGAAGGTGCAGGAAATATTGACGTGTAACTTTTGATGGACTTAGAGAGATCTTCTATTCAAATCTTACTATTTCCTAATATTCAGATAATTCTGCTTCTTGATTTTATGACAGCTTGAAAAAAAAACAGAATGAGAAGTAAGCATGTAGGAAGGATGTCTCATGAAGTACAAGCAAAAGGAAAAAGAATGTCACAATTTACAGTAGAAACCCTGCACTCACTTCTATAATTGAATGTGAATTAATGTGGAAAGGATGATAGGAAAATATTTTATGAAATATTACTTTATGAATATTATTCCATCAGTGGTTGGAAGTCTAATAAGAATAGTATAACTAGAAGACAGATGGTTATAGCAGTCACTCACAAATAAGATCATCAGAGGTCCAGGAGGCAGACCCAGAGACAGACATCAGGCTCAGCTCAGCGCAGATGAGTGAGAGTCCTCCACCTGAGAGGTCAGCCCAGAGTGCTCCCATGGGTCCTTCTCGGGGCGTCCAGCACAGTGCAGAGGCAAGAGTCTTCAGTGTGGGAAGTGGTCACTGAGGAGAGGAAACATGGGTCATCCTCTCCGGGGGGCCCAGCTCAGAGGCTTGTGTTGAGCTCAGCCAAGTCCCATGAGAATTCCAGGTCTGGGAGGCAGACCCAGAGACAGGCATCAGGATCAGCCCAGCAGAGACGGGTGAGAGTTCCCCACCTGGGATGTCGACCCAGAGCATTCCTATGGGTCCTCTGAGGGGACAACAGGCTCAATGTAGAAATGGGAGCCTTCAGAGTGGGGGAAGTGAGCACAAAGTGCACGCTTGAGGCTCCCACACTGGGAGGTCAAACCAAGAGGCCAAGTCTTACTCCAGCCTGGCCCCAGCCCATGGTCTAGTGATACTGAAGACTAGGAGGCAAGATATTGGACACCTGCAGGCATGCCACTTGTTTTAAGGGCCAAAGTTGCTATACCTCAGATTCTCATGGATAGAAGGGAAGATACATGAACAACATGAGAAGACAGGGGAGGAAAGTGTCTCAAACAAACCTAGATACTACATCAACAGAATTCAGTGATAACATGGTAGAAGAAATGTCAGAACTGGAGTTCAGAATGTACATAATTAAAATGATCAGAGAAGCAAATGATGAGATGAGAGAGAAAATGCAGGAAATGAATGATCACACCAGTCAACAGTTAAAGGAACAGATGCAGAAAGCAGAAGATCATTTCAATAAAATGATAGAGATATTGAGCACAAACCAAACAGAAATCCTTGAAATGAAGGAACCAATAAACCAAATTAAAAACTCAATAGATAGCATAAGCAGCAGGTTAGATCACCTGAAGGAGAGAACATCAGACATTGAAGACAAAATATTTAATCTTGAAAATGAAGTTGACCAAATAGAGAAGATGGTAAGAATTCATGAGCAAAGTCTACAAGAATTATGGGATATCATAAAAAGACCAAATTTAAGAATTATTGGCATTGAGGAAGGCACAGAGACACAAACCAAAGGAATGAATAATCTATTCAATGAAATAATGTTAGAAAATTTCCTGCATCTGAAGAATAAAATGGAAAATCAAATACAGGAGGCTTACAGGACACCAAATGTTCAAAACTACAACAGGTCAACACCAAGGCACATTATAATGAAAGTACCAAAATACAAAATAAAGATAGGATTTTAAAGGCTACAAGAGAAAAATATCAGATTATATTCAGGGGGAAACCAACATGGTTATCAGAAGATTTCTCAACACAGACCCTAAAAGCAATACTGGCCTGGAACAACAAATATCAAGCGCTGAGAGAAAATGGATGCCAACCAAGAATATTAAACCAAGCAAAATTCACCTTCAGATTTGAAGATGAAAAAATATCCTCCATGATAAAAAAAAAAAAACTAAATGAATTTACAAATAGAAAGCCAGCACTACAGAACATTTATACAAAATATTTCATGAGGAAGAAATGAAGAACAACAATGTAAGTCAGCTTAGGGAGGAACTACCCTAAAGGAATAGCCAAATAAAAGAAACCAAGTCAAGTTAAAAACCAAAAATAAGCCAAAATGACTGGGAACACAAATCATATCTCAATAATAACCCTGAATGTTAATGTCCTGAACTCATCAATCAAAAGACATAGACTGGCAGATTGGACTAAAAAGAAAGACCCAACAATATGCTGCCTCCAAGAGATGCATCTCATAGAAAAAGATACCCACAGACTAAAGTTGAAAGGATTTGGAAAACATATGATACACACGGACTCAGAAAAAAGCAAGGTTTTCCATCCTCATATCAGATAAAGCGGACTTCAAGCCAAAATTTCTTAGAAGGGATAAAGAATGGCACTTCATCCTGCTTAAGGGAAGCATAAATCAGCAAGACATAACAATCATAAATATTTATGCCCCAAATAATGGCCCATCCATGTACATCAATCAAATCCTTCTTAGTCCAGGAGCAAATTAGACCAAAACACAATAGAACTGGGTGACTTTAACACAGCCCTCTCACCTTTGGACATATCTTCCAAGCAAAAATTGAAAAAGAAAACCGTAGAACTCAATAGCACAATTGCTAACTTAGACTTAAGAGACATATTTCTATGTAGAATATTCCATGCATCAATAAGTGAATAAACTTTCTTCTCAGCAGCTCATGGATTCTTTTCTAAAATAGACCACATGTTATACCACAAAGCTACTCTTAGCAAATACAAAAAGATAGAGATACTACCTTGTATTCTATCAGACCATAATGGAATGACATTAGAAGTCAATGATAAAATAAAAAAGAGAAACTACTCCAACACCTGGAGATTAAATAATATGCGATTGAATGATGCATGGATAATAGAAGACATTAGGTGGGAAATAAAAAATTCTTAGAGGTCAATGAGAATAGATACAACATATCAAAATCTCTGGGATACTATAAAAGCAGTGCTAAGAGGGAAATTCACTGCATGGAGCACATTCAATAAAAGAATGAAATGTCAACAAATAAATGACCTCACATTACAGCTCAAACCCCTAGAAAAAGAGGAAGAGTTCATCATTAAAGGTAGGAAAAGACAGGAAATAATTAAAATCACAGTGGAAATCAATGACATTGATACAAAAGAAACAATTCAAAAAATTGACAAAACAAAGAGTCGGTTCTTTGAAAAAATAAACAAAATAGATAAACCCTTAGCCACACTAACGAGGAGAAGGAGAGGGAAAACTCAAATCAGAAGCTATTTTGAAAACTTATACTCCAAAAAAGATGGAAAATCTCAAAGACAGCAACAGGTTCCTAGAGGCATATGAACCACCCAAACTGAATCTAAAGAATATAAATAATTTGAATAGATCAATTTCAAGCAGTGAAATAGAAGAAGTCATCAAAAACCTACCAACAAAGAAAAGTCCAGGACCAGATGGATTCATGACTGAGTTATACAAGACGTTCAAAGAACAGCTCATTCCAATACTCCTCAAAGTATTTCATGAAACAGAGGAGGAGGGAACACTTCCAAATTCATTCTACGAAGCCCATAGAACCCTGACACCAAAACCAAAGACATATCAAGAAAAGAAAATTTCAGACCAATATCTCTAATGAACATGGATGCAAAAATTCTTAACAAAATTTTAGCTAATCGCATACAAAAGAATATAAAAAAGATAGTGCACCATGATCAAGTGGGTTTCATCCCAGGGACTCAAGTTTGTTTCAACATCCATAAATCAATAAATGTAATTCATCACATCAATTCACTTAAAGTTAAGAATCACATGATTATTTCAATAGATACAGAGAAAGCATTTGATAAAATACAGCACCCCTTCATGCTCAAAACACTAGAAAAAATAGGGATAGTGGGAACGTTCCTAAACATTGTAAAGGCTATCTCTGCTAAGCCCACAGCTAACATCATTCTAAATAGAGAAAAATTGAAAGCATTTTCCCTGAAAACTGGATCAAGGCAGGGATGCCGTCTTTCATCACTTCTATTCAACATTGTCCTTGAAATGGTAGCCAGAGCAATTAGACCAAACCAAGGAAATTAAAAAATTCGAACAGGAAAAGAAGAGCTCAAAGTATCCCTTTTTGCCAATGACATGATTCTACATTGAGAGGAGCCAAGACATTCCACCAGAAAAGTTCTGGAACTCATACATGAATTCAGTAAAGTAGCAGGATATAAAATTAACAGTCATAAGCCGGGAGTGTTGGCACATGCCTGTAATCCAAGCGACTCAGGAGGCTGAGTCAGGAGAATCGTGAGTTCAAAGCCAGCCTCAGCTACTTAGCGAGGCCCTAAGCAACTCAGTGAGACCCTGTCTCTAAATAAAATGCAAAATAGGGCTGGGTATGTGGCTCAGTGGCCAAGTGTCCCTGAGTTCAATCCCTGGTTCCAAAAAAGAAAAAAAATTTAACAGTCATAAATCTAATGCATTTTTATTCATAAGTGATGAATCCTCTGAGAGGGAAATTAGGAAAACTACCTCATTCACAATAGCCTCCAAAAAATAAAATATTTGGGAATCAGTCTAACAAAAGAGGTAAAAGATTTCTACAATGAGAACTACAGAACATTAGAGAAAAAATTAAAGAAAACCTTAGAGGATGGAAAGATCTCCCATATTCTTGGATAGGCAGACTTAGTATTGTCAAAATGGCCATACTACCAAAAGCACTATACAAATTCAATGCAATTCCAATTAAAATTCCAATGATGGACCTCATAGAAATGGAGCAAGCAATCATGAAATATATTTGGAGGATTAAGAGACCCAGAATTTCTAAAGTGATTCTTAGCAAGAAGAGCAAAGCAGAAGGAATCACAACACTAGACATTCAATTATACTACAAAGCATTAGTAACAAAAACGGCATTGTATTGGCACCAAAGTAGGCAGGTAGATCAATGGTGCAGAACAGAAGACAGAGCTAAACCCACATTAACACAGTTTTCTCATACTAGACAAAGGTACCAAAAGCATAAAATGGAGAAAAGATAGCCTCTTCAACAAATGGTGCTGCGATAACTGGAAATCCATACACAGCAAAGTGAAGCTAAACCCTATCTCTCATGCTGCAAAAAACTCAACTCAAAATGGATCAACGATGTAGGAATTAGACCAGAGACCTTGCACCTAATAGAAGAAAAAGTAGGTCCAAATCTTCGTCATATCAGCCTAGGGCCAGACTTCATTTACATGACTCCCAATGCACATGAAATAAAAGCAGGGGTCAATAATTGGGATTCAAACTAAAAAACTTTTTCTCAGGAAAGTATACAGTCATCAATGTGAAGTGAGAGCCTACAGAGTGGGAGAAAATCTTTCCACACACACATCAGATAGAGCGCTAATCTCCAGAATATATAAAGAATTCAGAAAATTTACCCCAAGAATACAAATAACCCAATCAATAAATGGGCTAAGGAAATGAGCAGACACTTCACAAAAGAGGATCTACAATTAATCAAAACGTATATGAAAAAATGTTCAAAATGTCTAGTATTAAGAGTAATGCAAATCAAAACTACCCTAATATATCATCTCACCACAATTAGAATGTCTATTATCAAGAATACAAGCAACATTAGGTGTTGGCAAGGATTTGGGGGAAAAAGTACACTCATACATTGATGGTGGGATTGCAAATTGGTGCTGCCACTCTGGAAAGCAGTATGGAGATTCCTTTGAAACCTCAGAATGAAACCACAATTTGACCCAGCTATCCCTCTCCTTGACCTATACCCAAAGACTTAAAATCAGCATACTACAGTGATGCAGCCACATCAATGTTTATAGCAGCCCAATTCACTATAGCTAGATTGTGGAACCAACCTAGATGCCCTTCAGTAGAGGAATGGATAAAGAAACTGTGGTATATATTGACAATGGGATATTATTCAACCATAAAGAATAATAAAATTATAATGTTTGCAGGTAAGTGTATGGAATTGGAGAAGATCATGTTAAGTGAAATAAGCCAATCCCCCAAAACCAAAGGTGAATTATCTCTCTTATAAGTGGTTGATGACATAGCTGGAGTGGGGGGAGGCATGGGAAGAATGGAGAAGGGATGGATTGTATAGAGGAAAATGAGGGGGAGGGAGGGGGTGGAAGGATAGTAGAATGAGACAGACATCCAAGCCATAAGTATATGCATAAATATGCAAATTGTATGATTCTACAGAAAAATGATAGTTGTACTCCATTTGTGTACAATGACCTAAAATTTAAAAAAAAAAATAAATAAATTAAAAATAAATAAATAAATAAATACTTTTATATTTAAAAAAACTCATAGTTTCTGCTTAAAATGGGTATACTTATTTTCATCACTAATTCTGGACTATGGTTTTGATATAGAAAGTTCTCTTTGAAGCACCAGAGACACTTACCTCCACAGTGACCCTACTCTATGCAGAATGCACCCTGGTTTGCCTCCTATTTTCCAGGGCCCTCTGGATTGCACATATTGGCCAGTCCGGTGATTCACTGGAGTCCCAGTTCCTTAGTGAATTGCCATCCATCCCTGGGTCCTGGCTTACTTTAGAGGGCAAGGCCAACATATTGAATCTTTTGTCCAAGCTCTTTTACTTCCTGCATTTTGGTCTTCTGGTTTTTTATTTAAACATCCAGCAGTTCAGGGTCAACAGTCGTAACATGGGAGTGATGTGTTTCAATATTAATATCTGCAATTTTATAATTACCCCTTTTATTTAATTAGGGCTAGCATCGGAGCTGGAAAACAGCATCATATCCTATCTGTGATGGCTCTTTTTCTTAAATTAACTTTGTTTTTCTGTTTTAACTAGTTCATCTTGAAAACACTAGAAGGCAACCTACACCCAGTTTTTCATGGAGAAAACAAGATGAACACTAATGTACCTCTGGTAACTTTTTAGCTTCTACAAATATTCATATATTTATCAACTCAATTACATGCCAATTTTTGCTTTCTTTTAAAACTCTTGAATAAATCTTTTGCGATTACCCAAACTTGCATTTAAATTTTTATTATATCACCAGTTTATTTTGAGACCATAGTAATGTTTACCACAAAAATATCTCTTTGTAGCATAACTTAAATAAGCTTAATACCTGCCCTTTTTGGAGCCATTCCAACACTGAGGATAATGAGAGGCAGAATTTCAACTCAAGTGAGGCTGGTCTGTTGTGAAATCTTGAAGTGTTTTATTTCTGAAGCTGATCTTTGTCACTTTTAAAAAGGATCATTCCAGAGGGAAATAGGGCCGACCCTGCTTAGCTTTACACAAGCAAGTGGGAGGTCTTTATGGCATTTGCAGGTAAATGGATGCAGTTGGAGAAGGTCATGCTGAGTGAGAGTAGCCAATCCCAAAAAATCAAAGGCCGAATGATCTCTCAGATAAGTGGTTGATGATACATAATGCAGCTTGGGAGGGAGGCAAGAATGGAGGAAGGATGGATAGCATAAGGAAAAAAGGGAGGTGGGGCCGGGGAGGGGCGTAAGAACAGTAACAGAATGAGACAAACATCATTACCCTATGTACATGTATGATTACATAAATGGTGTGACTCTATTTCATGTACAACCAGAGAAACAACAGCTGTAACCCATTTGTGCACAATGAATCAAAATAAAAAAGAAAACTTAAAAAAAAAAATAAAAAGGATCATTCTACAAATTTCTCATATATTGTTTTATAAGTCTATTTTTATATCACTTAACTTAATAAAACATTATATATGAAGCATAAACAGAAAAACTAAGAATTCTTAACTTCTTTTTTGTGTAAACAATGGGAAAATGTTTTTATGTTTTATAATGTGAAACTTTAAACAAATCAGACTGTTTGTTTTGCCTTCCAAAAATACATTTAAACTCCTATTCATATGTAAAGAGTAACACAACATTTTATCTATAACGCATAGATAGCAGCTTACCTGGCCTGTATACCTAATATTTAGAAAAGCTCATACAAACATTTTCTTTCAGATGTATTATGCATATGCAATCACATATATTTAGTGATTAATCATATTGTAATAACCTGAAAGAACTTTTATTAATTTAACCAGTTATGAAATAATCATTTAAAATTCTTTGAAACAAGTTCAAATCCTAATTCCTTTAATATTTAGTTTCTCTACATAGTAAAACCTAAGAGACACAAGAAATTATCTTAATGGATAAGGGCAGATAAATGTTTTTGATTTTACTTCCTACTAAGACATTAAAATTTGACCCTTAGAAAAATCTTTATTCCACTTTGTTCTTGTTATAGCCAACTTAATCATACACGCAATTTTTTTTATTTTGTCTTCTACAAACCTTGGAACTCAGACATTCTACAATGTGTTTTTATCTTTAGTTTTATTCTCTGTTTCTTCATGAATTTTAACACAAGAATATTATTTTAACATATAAAATATTTTTCTCTAGAAACTCTAAAATATACATCTGTATGTCTAACTTTCTTTGAACCATTTTCTAATTTCAGACCCTTTCCTATATTCCTACGTTGAAGCAATCCTTACACATGCTATCTGTGCCCAGTGAGTTCAAGGGTTCACACACATTAAGTTCTGAGGGAAGTCAAAGAGGGAAACATTATGAAGAAATAGTTTATCAGAAAGCTACAGTGGTTAGAGAATCAAAATTCTCCATGAATGTGTTTTTTTTTAAAATTTGTTCCATGGCCACTTCCAATCCCTCCTTCCTCTGCTAGGGTGCTGATATTCGCTGTGATGTAACTGTACTGTGGATGCTCTGAGGGCAGCTTTGTAGCAGAAGAGAAGAGAAAGGACTAAGCTAAGTCTCTCTTGTGCCTGCTGGTGTGGAGTTAGTGGGCTTCTCCAGAAGGTAAATTTATTGTTTCTTGCCAACTGGGTCAAGGCAGACAAAAACCCAATAGAATGGAGCACCTCATTACAGGTTCAGGTACCTGTCGTCGACTACAGGCTAAATGGAAAATTCCAGAGACCAAAGCACTTTTACCTCAATGTTATTATTACCTGTAATAATCATCCTAGACTTTGAGATGAAACTATAATCTCTGATTAACTGATTTATTTCTGTTTTTTTGTCCCTGTAATTTGAAGAATAAAAGGAAGGTACAATACAGAAGGCAACAGTGAACATAGGATTCATTTAAATAAGAGAAAAAGAAGACTCCCATGAGGAGAGAGGGGAAATAACAGCAAGTTTTACCTCTTAAATGCATTACCCTAGGGACTGTATAGCTTCTGGGTAGCAGCAGTGGACAAATTCCATGTTAAAGAGGTCCTGAGAAGGTGTGAGGTCTTCAGTCTTGGTTTCTGGCACTACAAGTGGTTGCATCTTTTAACACATCAGTTTGATCCTTTTTGTCATTTCTGTTTGGTTGCTACCCAACTTCCACTGTTCTGCTACTCCAGGACAAAGGATTTGACTGGAATTTTTGGACTGTTTCTACAAATTAACCTCATGGAATGGTGTTTACATTTGGAAAAAATATTATTTGAGACCTATCACCCTGATTGCCTGATTCCTAGATATTCTATGAATTATATCATTTATATCTTACCATCCCTCATTTATAAGCTGAACATCATATGCACACATGAGTGTAGAGGAAATCAGCATATGTAGGGTTCAGTATTATGTGTGATTTCAGGAATCCATCAGGGACCTTGGACTTCATACTCCTGCACAAGGAGAGATTAGTGACTATATCCACTGTCCTGGTTAGCAGACTCCAACATCAGGGCCAGACCACCTCTATGCTGTTATCTCTAATGGTCCTTATTGCATCTACATTCTCTAATATCACAACTGTATGTTTCTCTTTAAAACAATCTATTAATTTCACTCATATATCAGCTAATTTTTAGGTCCCCAGAACAAAGCTCTCGGTACCATATAAATATACAGAGGTAGATGATTATGAGGTATAAATAGATGGAGAATTGTTATTCTCCAACATCCACCACTAATTTCTCCACTGTATTCTGGTAAATATTTTCAAGTCCACCAGGTAGTTTTTACCTGTGATGAAGCTGACATTGAAGGACTCAGATTGAGTCCATTTGTTTTGCCTTTAGCACCATGAATTAGGATGACCATAATCTGAATGCTATTCTTCAGAATGAGGACAACCAGCTCTACTCCCTTCACCATAACCATGTAAATCCTACATTTTTCCAGCTGAATGAGGTTATAATAGAAACCACATGTGCTGATTAGGGTTGTAATAGAAAGACAAGTGACTCTTCCATAAGTTTTTCTATTGATATTTTGACCATGAGAATGACTAAACTTTTGCACATTGTACAAAATATTCAGCTCACATACTTATGATCAAATTTTGGAATTTTATATTCCTTGAGTGCATAGCCTGAATAGAATGGAATCACTGCTCATAAGGAGAAAGATGCTGAGAGTGGACAAGCACAGTGAAATCAGGTCATTGGTGTTCACCACCTACCAATTGGGATTAAAGGTAATACAAATGTCTAATACAGAGAAGAGGGTGTAGAAGATCACAAAGGTGACCACCAGGACAAATATGCTTTGGGTGGCTCTAGTCTGAGGGTAGTATCTGGGGAAATCTTTAATGCTGAGAATGTGCCGAATCCACTGCTTGTTCCTGTACAGTCATAGATTCTATTAACTAGATTGACATAAACCTCCATGCCAACAATATCACTCCTACAAACATAACCCAAATGTAATTTCTATTTATATCATGAAAGGCCAACTTCAGAATTTATATACCCCTTTTAGTAAGAAGAGCTTCAAGTTGAAGGTCACTTAAATATGTCCATTAATATTAAAGACTGATTTGATTGCGCTTCACACTATGGAATCCCATACTGCAATCCCAATGAGTGCCAATCACATACAAAAATCTGATGGACTGAAAATGAAATAAAAAGTAATTACCTGTATGGATTCATGTGTTGTAGTACAAATCAAGTAATAGATTCTTCAGTTTGGAAACATTAGAGTAATAAAAAGCTAAGTTCCAACAACACTATTCCTACAAGTTATCCAGGAGGAGTCTCCTTGAGGGCTGCTGACTTAGGAGAGTCATGAGGAATCAACTAAGAAGCTGACAACATTCTGTTGTTTGATCGATGTATTGCACACTGAAATGTGTTTCATTTGGGGAATTCCACTGAGCTGTGCAATTAAGATTTCTGCATATTTCTTTAATTAAAAAAAAGTGTGGATCACAAAAAGTGAACTGTTGAAATGCCATCCCTGGAAAAGTGTCTGCACTGGAAGCAATATACACAGCTAGTGTCTAGATTGGAACACAAACGCAAGTCACTGAAACATAAAAACATAATATATGCCATGAGGTGTGATTTCATCATACTATTCAGTGCAAATATCACAACTGTTTTCATGGTTCAAAAAATTGTGCGATTTTGCTGCAGCAATTGACAACTATATATAGGGCAAATGTCATTTACCAGAATATACAGGGATGGAGAGAAGACCATTGAAAACCCAATGTATTTGGAAGCTTCATTTGCTGTTCTGTCCACCTAGAGTTCTTGGGGATTATGGAGATGAGTAGACACTGAAGAGGAAGAAGCAGTCAGTGGACATATTTTGCTAGCCCTGTATTGATACAAATAAAATTGCTTCTCAACATCTTTGATAAATGCTTCAAACTAAAAACTCAAATTGTCTTGAAGCCACCTTTAAAGAGAACAAGTATGAAGTGGGTATACTCAGGTGATTCAGAATCAATCCTGTGGGCCTGTTTTTGTTATTTTTGCATGACTGTAATGAAAAGACCCAAGGAAAACAACTTACAGAAGGAAAAGTTTATGTTGGTTCCCAATTTCAGCGGGTCAGTCCTTCTTGAGCTACCCCACAGTTCTGGGCCTGAGGTGAGGCAGAACATCATGGCAGGAGGCCATGACAGATGAAGGCAGCTCAGAGCATCATAACCAGGAAGGAGAGAGAGAGAGAGAGAGAGTGGGGAGAGCATTCTGCTTTCCCAAAAGGCACACCTCCAGTGACCTGACTCCTTCAGCCATGCCTGACCTATCTATACTTACTGCCCAATTAATCTGTTAAAGTGTTTTAATCCACTGGAAGGTTATAACTCATAATCTGTCATTTCACCTATCAACATTCTTGTGTTGTCTCACACATAAGCCTTTGGGGGACATCACATATTCAACCCCAACAGGGCTTCAACCTGTGCTCAGTGAAGTCATGGAAGGGTTAATGGTAAAGAAGATGGAACATTCCCAGTATTCTCATTATAATGTGAGGTGTGTGATCCATTCCTACTGCTATTTCCTTTCTAGTAACTGCACTTTGTATTCAGAGCAGGAAGATCTTGCTTAGGGACATGCCATTGCAGCACACTTACTCTTGTCAGCTGAAATCCCAATTCCAATGAGAGATGCATACTTCAGTTTCTGTTGTGAGGTTTCTAGGAGGCAAATACATAAACTCCTTGAAAAATTAAAAGGGTATTAATGGCTATGTAAGAAAATAGTAATGTAAAATGTAATGGTCAATAATCAATCTTTTTGTTCTTGCAAAATTGACCCATGCCCACTATCCATTCTGTTGTGAGGCATTAGGCCAATTGTGAATGCTGATTTGGATCTTGTGAGTATGCCTAGCATTTGAAGGAATCAATATGGAGCAGAGATGGTTGTAATAAACCACCGTTCCTGCATTCTATGCATTCATCACATTCATTTGTACTGTTCTGTATTATCTTGACTACTCATTTCTTCTATGATTTACTAGCATCCCTTTAGGGTTATCCAATTCATTGCTATTTATTCTATCTTCAAATGAATGAATACAACTGTATGGATTCCAGCATCCCCACAGACACAACTCCTGCATTCACACACTCATGTGTATATTTCATTACACAGACTGCATGCTCATACTCAACCACACTTACATATGTACCTGCATACAATCATTGCTATAATCTCACCTTCACACTCACAATGCAGTTACCTAACAATTGTCATGTTCCACTCTGTCAATCACTGACACATTCTCCTTCTCTGTGTTCATCAGGATGTTGTGCTTGTATATAAAATTGTGCTTAATGTTACCCAAAGTTTGATCCTTATCACTGATGCCAATGCAATAATAAGGATTTAGTTTGAGAAAAAGGAATAAGAAGTTTTATTGTTTCACTATTGAAGGAAAAGGACAGGTAACTCCTGTCTCAGAGGTAGGATTCTGCTTATAATGGGGGAACAGGAGCTCTTTCTTATTAGTGTAAGAGTTCCCATATTCCTTTAGTGCACAATTTTAACTGCAACTGTAAAGTTTTATATATTAGTATCCAGATTAAACACAGGGAACAATTAACTTGGAAGCAAGATAATGCTGATTTCTTGCACCTTAAACTTTTCCTTCCTTGTCTTTACTTTGTTGAATTTCTCAAAATATAAGCAGAAATTCAGTTTTGAAGGCAGGAGGTTTTAAAATAAATGTTAAAATGCAAGTGTTCCTTGTGTACATGGGGGTGTGATTCACTTGTAAATTTGGGACATAGCCATTCCTTAGATCCTCTGGCCCATCCATGAAGTCTGAATTACTTGGTTTCCATCATGGGTGTGTGCTCAAAGACAGGTAATTGTGAGAAAAAGGTAATCCTGTTTCCCCACAGCTGGGGAGAGGGAGTTGCAGAAGAAGAAAATAAAACAAGTCCTTTTTATAATAAGCCTCAATGGCAGACCAGCATGTGCTATATATAAAGCATGAGTTGGACCACTGTGATGTTTTCTTCAGGTCAGTGAATTCCAGCTAGAGGGTGCTCACATGTGTCCTATACACACTTTCCCAGTTCCTCTCATCCCACCAGGACAGCATTGGACAATTGCAGCATTTAAAAAGACTCTGGTATTTGCTGTTGATTCACTGATGTGATGAGACTTGATGGTGTGGGGCTACTCTGAGACTGTGTGTGATAGAGAATGAGTGACAGGGAGCACATATGGAGGTCCTGTGGGTTAGATGGGGGGGGCAGGGGACCTGTGGCTGGTGCTTCAGAGAGTACACTAATAGGGAAATGGCCAAGGGGGAGTGGGCACATGGGGTATAGGATGTGCTGCTCAGCAAGTGCACTGGGGAGCTTAAGGTCATGAAGGGCAAAGTGTGCCCAGAAACTAAGTGGAGGAGATAGTTGGGGTCTCAGATCCTAAGGATTTAGCAGTCTGGGGGACAAAGTACTTATGGTGGTGGAGACCTTGAGCTCAAGTGCTTATAGGGCATTGGTAGGAAAAATTCCATGTTGGTTAGTGTCCACAGGGATTACAGGACCCAGGTGAGGAGATGCATAGGTTTTGCTTGACTGAAGATTATTAGGGTTATTTTTTTGGATCTGGAGATTGAGCCCAGGGCTGTTTGACCTTTGAGCCACATGCCCAGCCCTATTTTGTATTTTATTTAGAGAGAGGGTCTCAATGAGTTGTTTAGCACCTTGCTTTTACTGAGGCTGGCTTTGAACTTATGACTCTCTGTCTCAGCCTCCTGAGCTGCTGGGATAAAGATTATTTTGATGGAAAGACAAATAACACTGACATGGGGACAAGAGAACTGCAGAAATATTCACTACATAAACCTTTAAAGGACATCAGAGGTCAGATGGGTCACATGGGAGTTGCTCTTGGAGACCAAGAAACAGCCAGTGGGGATGGCTTAGTAGGATAATAAGGTAAGGTTTGATAGGGGTCCTAGGCATTCTGTGCAGTGACTTGTTTCAATAATTTCATGGACTCTGGCATTGTGAGATTCTCCCTAGAGGTCTGGAACTGGCCCTTAGGAAATTTTTTCATGTGTTTTGTAGCCATGTGTGTGAGAGCCCAGAAAGAGATGTTGCTTGAATGTGTTTTTTCACAATGGCCCAACAAGGCAAGCCATCAAGGAGGTCCTCAACAGATGTATGGAGTGAGGAACTTAGTCACCCACAGAGTGGGATATCATCCCGTGGTGAGGAGCAATGGGCTGTCAAGCCATGGAAACACATGGAGGAATATCGAAATGCATATTCCTAAATGAAATAGGAAATCTGAAAGGCTACACTGCAGATCTCTTATCTATGGGCAATTATAGACAGACCATGACAAGTTCAGTGGGCTTTAGAAAACTTGAGGAGGGGAACGAATGTTTTGGTGCAGCATAGGGGACTTTTATGGTGCTAAAAATTCAGTAGAATCTAGCAAAGATGTGTTCATAGCATCATGCATTTTTCCAATTCCCAGAGGAGGTACAACAGAGAGTGAACTCCAAAGTAAACAGTGGATGTTAGCTGATGATAATCTACATACATTTTCATAGTTGTAACACAGATCACACATATTGAATATGCTACAGTTATGGAGACTGGGTGCTGGGAGAAGGGGTGTATTAGAACTCTGTACTATGTCCTCCATCATTCTTTACAGATTGCTTTCAAGAACTGAAGTGTTAATATAAAGATATACCAAATGGCTAACACTGGGAAATGCAAGGTGCATTCATTATTTGATAAACAGTATCATTCAGAACATGGAGCCCCAAAGGAGGAAAACCTCATTTGGGCAGGAGTAGATGAATGAGACGATTGGACAGCACTCCACCAGCATTCATGACAAAAATGCTCAGCAGATGCTATAAATGGGCACTTTCCTGATAACACTGTTACCCACTACCATCTGTGGTCCCAACCACAAGAAACCACATCCTGCAGCCCTAATCCTGCTCCAGAACTGCCAGGGCCAGTGCCCAGTGGTGCTTTCATCACAGAGGCAATGCCTGTTGAGGAAGATGTCGCCCCCCAGCAGCACTGCACCTGCCCAGCACAGCACTGGGCACTGTCTACTACCACAACCCTATCTTAAATGTCAGGAGAGGTGGACATCAAGTCAATTCCAGTGGTTTCTCCCTCCAGGGGTAGGATGAAGGTCACCAAGAATAGGTGGTTTCCACTGTATAGGTCATCATTAATCACTGCCTTTGTATGACTGGAGGTGGGCCAGCAACCTTGGTCCTCATGCTGGTCCTCAGGAAGACCCGACCCTTGGAGGATGTGCCAATGTACCCTGAGATGACAGTAAATCATCCCCTTTGTACTGTCATCCAGACAGCCCTGTGACTGTCCTGTTCTCTACCTGTGGGACCTGCTCTGGTCTTTTCCATATCCCTACCTGCACCAGCAAATTCACTGTTTATAGATGAATTGTTTCTCATAAGAATACAACTTAACCTCAACACATAAATGTATTCCAATTTAGAGAGTGGGAATGGAGTGGGATAAGCCTGTAATGCCAGCAGTTTGGGAAGCTGAGGCAGGAGGATCACATGTTCAAAGCCAGTCTCAATTTAGCAAGGCCTTAAGCAACTCAGCAAGACCATGTATGAAAATAAAACTGTAAATAAAGGCTATGGATGTGTCTCTGTGCTTAAAGCCTCTGGATTCAACACCAAGCACAGAGAGAAAAAAGGAGTGTAGGTGAGGATGTGACCAGATATCTACATATATTGAAATATGTCAGTGTGATATTTTAACAAAATGTGAAAGTGTGAGATTACATTGCTATGTTGCATAGATCCCAGAAAGAGAAATGTGATTGCTGGATGAGAAACCAGTAACTTCCTTCCCTGTGGCACAGGAGGCAGCAGAAGCATTGTGCTCCCACCAGCTTCCCTATCCCCTGTCAATTGCAGTCTGGGTGGTGTGGAAAGGCCAGGTGTCTGCTGCACAGGACAGTAGTGTGCATTACCCCTGAGCATTCCTGAACACAGGAAACAAAACATTTAAGGAGAATACTAAATAAGCTTGCCTTGTTCCTTGACCCTGAGAGAGACATTATCTTTATTTTACTGTGCAGAAAACAATCCTCTAATTTATTCCAGGATTTGATGCTTAATCTGCCTCCCCAAACTTTGTTTTCACAAATATCCAACAAAGAACAGTTTGGAACAAAACTCTCCTGGAAGTTGTAAACTTACTGATAATGCTAAGGAGAATTATCCTCCAGCAAGGTCCACCACTCATTTCTCCACTGCATTTATTTCAGGCAAACCTTCCAGTAGTGCAGCACTTGGTCAAATGTTATTATTAAACTGATGTGGAAGGACTGGGAACTGATTGACTCCATTTGCCTCCAGCAAGATGTACTAGGATGTCTGTCCACAGGATGCCCTTCATTGTGTGAAGACCAAGTGCTCTGATCCCCAGCACTATGACCATGTGTGTGCCACTGTCAGCCAGCTGAGGATCCCAGTGTCATTTAGGGTTAGACAGTCAAGTGACTCTTCTATCCATTTCCCTATTGATGTTCTGAGTGTAGAGAACAATGAAACATTTAAACATTTGTGCAAAAACAGGAAACTTATGTACTTATGATGCAGTTAGGCAATTTTTAATTTTGTTTTGCAACTGGTGATTGAGCCCAGGGGTGCTTTTCTCCAAGGTTCATGTGAACCCTATTTTATTTTTCATTTTTGAGACAGGGTCTAAGTTGTTGGGTCTTGTCTTCCACTTTTGATCCTTGTCTCTTGGTCTCCTGATCTGTTGGGATGACAGGTGTTTTCCACAGCACCTAGGAGGATTTTGTATTTTCATGCAGGGAAAGGAAAGCCTGGATAGTGTGTATTCAGTGGATTCATGGTTCATGAGAAGAAAGGGGCTGACAGTGGGAAAACACAGTGAAATTAGTTCATTGGTGTTCATTACCCACCCAACGGAATTGGAAAATAGAGCAATATATAAATTTAATAGGGAGGAGAATGTCTGGAAAATCACAAATGTACACACCAGGACAAGGATTCTCTGAGTGGCTCTGGACTCAGCGCAGGATCTGGGAGAATCTTTAATGCTGTGAATGTGCTGAACCCGCTGCTTGTGCCTGTAGAGAATGAGAACCATGGAGCCACTGGACCAGATGATGAGCACGGAAAATACCACTTCAGGAAATACAAATAATACTACATATAATGAGTTCATTATTTTGTTACCACCTATGTAAATACAGTACCTATGATCTCTCTTGCTTGTTGTGTTTTCATTACTCAAGTTACCAAGATCATAGAGTAGAAAAATGAAATTCACCACCATGTATAGGAACCAGCAGAATGAAATGGAGACACCAGTG
Organism: Glaucomys volans; assembly: GCA_020662805.1. Classification (NCBI taxonomy): domain Eukaryota; kingdom Metazoa; phylum Chordata; class Mammalia; order Rodentia; family Sciuridae; genus Glaucomys; species Glaucomys volans. The sequence continues at coordinate 18,661 of JAJEJO010002284.1, read as the reverse complement.
TACTTTGGAACTTTCCCTTTGAGATTCTTCCAACAGGAGTTCATGGGGCTGATGGTGATGCTCTGGAAGACACTCAAGAGGCAGGTGATCACAATGGAAAGACTTCTGCCCACTCGCTGAATATACAAAATGAGGTTGCATCCAACATCGCTGAGAAAATATTTCATCCCAAAAGCTGTCATTGTCTGTGGAATTCCTCTAGCGAGAATGATCAACAAGTTGGCTATCACCAGGTGCCTGAGAATTACATCTGTGGACCTCAAAGTGCACTCATTGCAGTAAAGGATTAAATGATAATAAAGCAGAGAGAAATTTCCCAGAATTCCAACAGCAACCTGTGATAGGAGCATCAGACCTACTGCCACATTCGTGGAGGCCATTGTTTCATTCAGCACATTGTCCTTTGCATTATGGGAACTGTCTTTTCTCTTAGCAAATTGACTCATTAGCAATAATGAGTCAATTAACACCCAAGCACTGTGGTGATCACCTCTACCCACCCAACCTTTACTGCTTTCTTGGCCATTTACTGTGCCTTGCCCTATTTCCCTTTGTTCTTGTGACACTCTGAAACTGTTACCATCTTAGATCCCAAGGGTTTATACTCTTAACTTTCTTGCACATGATCTCCCACTGTAGTTGTGTGCCTGCTATTAACTTTATCCCCTGAACAAAGTGCACTCTTGTTTACCTTTTATGCCTTTGCATGCTCTTTTCTTCTTTCATGTCTTCTACTTCATGCTCTGTACCACCATCTTTTGCCTGTGGTCCCTCTTTCCCTGAACCCTCCACTGTCTTGTGTCATGCAATCATGAACTGTTGCTCCCTAATGCTCCACTGTTAATTGCTGCTTGTGATCTTTGACAAATGTTTACACAGATATGAAGTTCTGAGACAGGTCAAAGGGTGAAAAATGAGTATCAGCTAGCTGTCAGGTTATAAAGTAAAAATTCTCTGTTGGTGTGGTTTTGAAGGTATTAGCAGGGCCTTTTCTGATCCCTTCAACCTGTGTCAGGGTCCTGATTTTCACTGTGATGTAGCTTCACAGTGGTTGCCTTCAGGGCAGTCTTGGACTGGAGAGACGGGCATGGATTAAATAAAAATTGCAGAAGTCTCTTGTTCCTGCTGATGTGGACTTAATGGGCTGCTCCAGAATGTGCTTAATTCTAGCCAAACAGGTCAAGACAGCATTAGGTATGCAGTTCCCCTCAAGTGTCAGCTACCTGTGATCAAGCCTCAGATTAAATGGGGAATCACAGAGACCAGAGCCCTTTCCCTTCACTTTCATCAGAATATGTGTTTGTAACTGTTCTACTTCTTTGTAGGTTCTTGCTATTAATATTATTACCCCTAAATGATAATTTGATTTTATCATATGCATGTGTACATGTATAGGAACAAAGTGTAGTCAGTAGTATGCATTGATCAGGAATCCATGAGGGGTGTTGGACTGCATCTCCTGTATAAGGAAGGACTAGTGCATGACAGCCTGCACTGTCCAGTGCAGCAGGCTGTAACCTGCAGGGCCAGGTCAACCTCTCTATTCTTCTCCAGAATGCGCTTCATCTCAATTCTCTAATCATACAAAAGGTAAAGGTGTATTTTTGGAAAAAATCTATTTATTCTTCATATGTCCCAGGTACTTTCTGGGTCTACTTTCTTTCCTTGATCTTAACATATCATTTTTATTGTCTTCTTCCTCCCTGGAATTTATACTTATGCTTATACTGTTCATTCTATCTGGATATTTTCTATGCTCACCTCAAACTTTCTATAACATTAGCTTTTCTTACATAAGCTAAGAAATTGTATATCTCTCAAAAATTCCCCAATGAATCCACAATCACAAAAAGATTAACTCATATGACATTCTTAGACAATATGAGTGATGGGCATAAAACTACCAAGCAATCAAGTGAAAGGACATTTATATCCCTGCATAATAAAGAGATTTACCTTTAACGACCTCTAGTAATCTGTACCCTTTAGGATTCTCCTGTGACCTGCTTATGGCAGTGTTGCAGCCATTGTTCCTGCTGAGATCATTCCCATATCCCTTCTTTCACTGACAACTTACATTCTACTGAACACAGTGTACTGCAGCATAGATTATTTGGTATTCCTATGTGCAACCCATTCTAAGTACATAAGATTATTGTGATTTAGAGTGAAACAAATGCAAGATTTTAATAGAATAGCCAAGGATCTGTTCAGTTTTTTGTATCATAGTTGTGGTTAATTTCTCAAAGCATGAAAGTGTAGATTCTGCTGCCCATCTTGTATAGATTCCAGCAAGATGACAGGATTCCTAGAGGAGAAATCTGGCACAATTCCTTCCTTGTGTCACAGCAGGCAGGAGGAGCGGCATGCTCCACTGACTTCCCTTTCTCCAAACTCCATTCAGGGTGGTGTGGGGTGGGCCATGTGGGTGCTACAGAGGAAAGGTGTCTGTTCACACCTGAGGTTCCCTGCATATTGGGAAACAAATATTTTAAGGAGAACTGCTAACACACTTGCCTGTGTAGGAATTTCAGGTCAGTCAAAGTACAGAGGAGCAAAAGTCCTTTGAGTGAGCAAACTCCTCAGGACAATGAAGGTCTTCTCTTTGAATGGCTTAGAAACACTCTTCAACTCCTCTATTTGAAACCTGGAGACATCATTTTATTATAATATTTGGTACAAGTGGACTCTGAGAAGCAAGCAAGTTATATGATCTGCACATGCACAAGGCTAACTGCTCTATGTAACCTAATTTAAATTGATATTGGAGAAAACATTTGGCCTTTGGATTTTTGGGGATTGGCTAATCTCACTTAGCATAACAGTCTCCAACATCATCCATTTACCTGCAAATGCCATAATTTTATTCTTCTTTATGACTGAGTAATATTCTATTATGTATATATATCCCATATTCCTTATCCATTCATCTATTGAAGGGCATCTAGGTTGGTTCCACAATCTAGCCATTGTGAATTGAGCAGCTATGAACATTGATGTTCTGTATCACTGTAGTAATCTGATTTTAAGTCCTTTGATTTTTAAGGCCAAGGAGTGGGATAGCTGGGTCAAATGGTGGTTCCATTCCAAGTTTTCTAAGGAATCTTCACATCACTTCCCAGAGTGGCTGTACCAACTTGCAATCCCACCAGTAATGTATGAGTGTACCCTTTTCCCCACATCCTCACCAACAACTGTTGTTGCCTGTATTCTTAATAAAAGACATTCTAATTGGGGTAAGATGAAATCTTAAGGTGGTTTTGATTTGCATTTCTCTTATAACAAGGGATGTTGAACATTTTTTCATAAATCTGTTGATTGCTTGTAGATCTTCTTCTGTAAAATGTCTGTTCATTTCCTTGGCCCATTTATTGATTGGGTTATTTGGCAAGAATGGAGGAAGGATAGATAGCATAGATGGAAGGGAGGGGTGGAGTTGGGTTGGGAATAACTACACAATGAGACAGACATCATTGCCCTGTGTACATGTATGAATGCACAGATGGTGTGGATCTACTTTGTGTACAATCAGAGAAACAATAGCTGTACTCCATTTGTGTTCAATGAATCAAAAATTAAATAAATTTTTAAAAAAGATCAAAATTAAATGAATAAAAAAATTTAAAAAAATTGTTATGACCCTAGAATAGATAATAAAACTGAACACAAACCAAAGTTACTAAAATACATGGTGACAAAGGAAATATCACAATGAATACAAGTGAAGTACAGAAGATAATTAGAAACTATTATGAAAATATATATTTTAATAAAATAGAAAATATTGAAGGCATGAACAAATTTCTAGAGACATATGACCTTCCTAAACTAAATCAGGAAGTCATACATGATTTAA
>JAJEJO010002282.1:206883-242323 GCA_020662805.1 Glaucomys volans | reverse complement strand
AGTCAGAATAGTAATACCAGAATCCCTGGATGTTAAATTTTCTGTTGAACATGGCAGTAGAAAATAGTAGGGAATGAGTTAAGAGAAAAGTAGGCACAGCGTACAAATGTACTTTCTTGGGCACCACTGGGGTATTAAGAAGAATAGAGAAAAAGGAGGTGCACACAGTGGTTAGTGGCAGCAGACCCACAAAATCGTATAGAATTGTTTCACTCATGCAGCATTATTTTTTATTCCAACAGCCCTGATTTTCCTCCTGTGAAATCCTGATCTCTGTCCATGCATTTGCTGGAACTGTGTGAGAAACTAATTCCCTCCCATTGCCTGCTGATTTGAGAATAAGTGCAAGTTTAGGAAAGGTTTTCAGCTTACCAATTTCCCCCTGCTATGCTCTATGGAGGGCTTCTGGCCTGGGCATCATAACCTCACTTAGAGATCTGCATGAGGTGCACAATTTCTCTGGGGGGTGGTGTAGCAAGGTGCAAAGAGTCAATTTATGACACTTTTATGCTCCTAAAAGATCACAGTCAGCCCTGTTTGACTTTTATGTACCCAGTGGGAGAGTAAAGGGGATAATGTTCAGGAATACTTTGCATTTAAATGATTCCTTTATTCACAGAGATTTACAAATGCCATATCATTAAACAAGGTTCCCTTTGAGAAACATTAGAAGCAAATACAAAACTGTAATGCCTGTTTCACAGTGGGACAGTATTATGTGGTTCTGGAAGATAGGCCTAGAAAATGTCATCCAAAGCAATACACACTAATCAATACATAACAATAACAACAACTTACATAGCTTTAGCTCTGCCTCTCTCACTAGTTCTGGAATTTTCCAAAACTTCCAGAGCTCTTTGAAACTACTTGTTTTCATTTTTTGAATGGGGCTAATAATAGCATTTTCTTTTATCTCATAAATTGTTATGAACATCAAATTAGATAACATATATGGAAACGGACAGTGGAAAATTATACAAACGTAAGAAAAAATGAAGGAATCAACCTCTTTTAAAAACACTTTTTCCATCATGGGCCTCTAGTACAATATGGTGCATTACTGCTTTTGGATAGTGAGGTATCAAGGACTTCAAGGCACATAGTAATAAGCTTTAAATTTAAACTATGATTTTTAATATATAAAGATACTTAGATCATTCATTTTGTTTTAAAATTAAGGCTGCCAAATACCATGGCATTCATCTGGATTGCTAAATAATAACATGGATAGTTAATGACAAGTTTGGAATTAGATTCTAGATGTGTTTAAAATTTAGTATTTAGTACTTTTTAAACTCTAATTTAGCTTAGGGGACGTTTTTTCAGTAATTCCAGTGATGTAAAGCAATTTCAAGAAAAAGAAGTGTTGGTTCAGAAGTAACAGCTCAGCTCAAAAAAAAAAAAAAAGAAAGAAATGACAGAACAAAACAAGTAAATAAAATAAATGTTCTTGCTCTAAAGGAAGAAAATACAAAAAGAAATACATATGTATATGTACAACTATGTGAAAGCAGTTATAATTTATTAAAATAGGGAAATGAATTTCATTATAGAAGTCCAGGAAGAATCTGTTAAAAAATTAAAGATCATAAGTAGTATAATTTGTAGAAGAAGGGACTATTATTCAGTAAAACTGTTTTGGTTAAACTGAGCTAATTAGAATTAGAATTTTTGATAATCTGTACAGAGATCAACCCTCATATATTTGTTTTTAAAAAGGATGTATTAAAGAAGAACTCAGGCTCTCAGAGCAGTGGCAACATATTCACATGTAATCTATTTTTAGAGATACCATTATTGATAAGAGTCTTAATAGTGCTAATTTGCATGCTCAATTTATCCACCTTTGCTTAGGGAAGCAGAATTTTGGTGATGCAATTCAAGTTAAGCACTTAGGACTTTAAAAGAAAGTCGTAAAAATTCATCTTTCTTAAAATTCTGTAATTCAAATTTTTAACATTTTAGAATTGGCCAATGTCTGCTTCGGAGTGACACACAATTGGTCACTTAGCTAGCTGAGCAAAGGCCAAAGAGGATAGAGGACCCAAGTCTTGCAGATTTGGAAGGCAAAATGATTGTCCTTCATCAAGTTCAGCTAGAATTCTTAAGCATGAGTTAGGTAGGAGGAAAGCAGAGAGACTTGCCAGCAATCAGAATTGAAAATGTCCAAAGCATAATTGAGGAATTGTAAATTTGACTTTGAAATCCTTGATGAAAAGGCACTATAGGAAACATAATTATTAGCATAATGTTTAATGTTTTAATTGGATGCAGTTTGCTCTGCTGTGCCAAAGTGATTTTTGAAGTTGATTGCGTTTTTGCCTCCCTTCCTATTCTTTAAAGCTTAGCCAACCTTAGGTAAGAGAAAAAGGAGGTAGAATACATAAAAGGAGAAAGCTAATGATTTAAGAATGTGTGGTTTTCCCTCATAAGAAACATCACTCTTAACTTTCCCATTTGGGGGCAACATTCATTCTTTTATAGAGAGAAGAATATTGTATTAGGCAGCAAATCATTATGGTCTTGGGTATTTAGGGGAATTCTGTTTGTTGTATTAAATTATCTTGGCATCTGTACAATAGTCTACTAGCTTTGATTATAAAGGCCTTTAATCATTGATAGCAGTTATTTGTTAAGTGTGGCTTTCACTATGTTAACATAAGCCAAATTGGGGGTTATTTCTTAAAGAGCAGAATAGCCAAAATATCAATGAAATATGATTTTATTTTCTTAAATTGAATATTTATCATTATGGAAAATCTAAAATACTTCCCCCCCCAATTTTTTTTTATAGGCATATCATCTTCATCATCCATGTATTTTTTTATTACATGAAAGCAAAATAAAGTCAGTAAAGTCTTACCACTTTTCTCTTTCCACCATGGATGATTCCTTGCAAACCGCTCAGGAAAAAAAAAGTCTCAATTCATGTGAGGCTTCTTTGATCTTCATGTAAATAAATAGGCTGCCTTCCTCTGGTAGCGATCTTTTTTGAATATGATTTCTTTCATCAAGTAGTTTGTCTCATCCCTCTGAACATCAAGGTAGTTTGCTTCAGATCTTCAAGCAGACATTTCCTACACATTTACAGGAAATATATTAAACACTATCAATGGCAAAACTTCCTCTCCCGTTCCCAGGAAGACAGAGAAAGAGATGACATTTTCTGTTGCACACCAAATGGTAGGAGGCACGTCCTACATTGTAGTCATAATATTCTAGGCAAACATCAAGCATCCCCTTCCCTTGAGGGAAACAAGGAAACCTGTATGCTGAGAAAGGCAAGCTAGCTTGTCAGAACCTGGGAAGAAAATCAGGAACAGATGCCAAGAGAGAAGGACATGGACCATAAGGACTCATGAGAATTTCGAGACTCCATGTTTATTGTAATAGGAATGAAAGGTTAAACAAGAAATTTTGATGAAATTGGCTCAAGTGTGAGACATAGCATTAGTTTAGTTCGAGAGGGTCAATGAAAGTTTGATCTGTTTCTTATTTTTCCAAACTACCTCTAGTTTGCCTGAGCACTTTAACTCCCAGTTGCCTCAGCAACTTTATGATTTTGGCACTGTGTGAAATGCATTTTTTCTGGTCTTTGAAAGGTGACCGATTTCTTGCTGAATGAACCAATCAGCCAGCTGTGAAGCCAATTTTCCTAGCTTCAACAGACGGGATACCTTTGTTATTTTTTTTTCCCCAGCAGTTGAAGATTTTTTTAATTGATTCTAAACAAGGATACGGAGCAATGATATTTGTATGTCCTGATCCTTTGATTCTAAATCGGTAGTCTTATTGTTTAACTCATCAATAATCATATGACAATTACGATCTTTCATGTGCTCAGCACTTATGTTCTTTCAAAGTGATTCATTATCGCAGTCATTGATTGGGTACCTACCAACTGGAAGCAAGTCTCCATAGGATGAAAAAGATTCTTTAGACTTTGTTCCTGATCTAAAGGCGTCCCCATTTAAAGGACAGTTATATGTCATAAAAACTCTTATCCAAGGGAGGAGCCATCTTCATTAGAACAGTTTATTTTTAAAAGTACTGTCACAGATGGATCATTCAAAGACATAATATTTTTCCAGTTTTTATGAGTACAAACAGATTCCTAGAGACTGTATTTGATATAAGTTTGAGAAATAGAATGTGTTTGCATAGGTAGATATCAGAGATATAGGCAATGGAACCGGTTTCAGTACAAAAATTGGGGATTTGTATCCAATATAAATATCTATGGCAAATGAAATACTGCTTTCATGGGCACAAATATCGAGAAGAAGCATTTTAACAGGGTATGGTGACTAATGCCTGTAATCCCAGTGCCTTGGGAGGCTGAAGCAGGAGGATTGAGAGTTCAAAGCCAGCCTCAGCAACTTAATGAGGCACTAAACAACTGCCTCTAAGTAAAATACAGAATAGGGCTGGGGATGTGGTGCAGTGGTCGAGTGCCCATGAGTTCAATCCCCAGTACCAAAAGTAAAAACCAAAAAAAAAAAAAAAAAAAAAAAAAGAAAAATTTTTTACATATATGTTTTTTAGCATTAGAAAATCAATGTAGTGCAGCATACTAGCTAGGACCTCATATCTGGTGTCAGAGAACTGAGTTCAGATCTTTGCTCAGCCTTGCTAGTTGCATAGGCTTGGACTAATTGACTTGGGGTAAGTTGCAGTTTGCATAGCCACAAAATAGTAATTATAATAAGATTTGGTTATTATTAGAAAAGAGATTAAATAATGCAATAAAATAGTTATCATGACTCTTGAACATAATACAAAGTCAGTAATTGTTACCCAGCTAACTACCTGAAAACTACCATGGTAAAATCTTCCCTGCCAAGCTGTGATATGATTTAGAACAGTTGTCTTTAAACTTTTAATCTCTAGATGATTCTACTATAATAATTAACTACTATGTAACTTTATATTTTCCATCTTCTTAATTACTAATAGTTATGATGTCCCCAAGACATTATATAAATACCTTTGCCTGGAATCTCCTCCTCTCCACAAAGGTCAACGCTTCCCTTCCTAAGGAGGGAGACTATACCTAGAAAAAGCATTTGTGCATTTGCTAGAGGGAAGGGCTTTTGCTCTTTTGTCTGAAATTTTGAAAATCAGAAAGTGAAAAGACAAAGATGGGAATCTGAAGCATGGATTTGTGAGTTATCTCTTTATCAATCTGGGATTAACATTTGTCATGCAGGCTATTTTGCCTGTGTCTGGGAAGCGCTCATCTATTCATGCATCCTCCCACTCATTTATTAGTACATTTAAAACTACTATGTACTTTTGTATTCATGGAAGGCCATCACAGTACAGTGTGAGAGACATAAGCAAGCCTTTAATCACTTATTTTAAGTAGTTTAATTACTAAAGAATAAAACAGTAGGTATCGTTTGTTAAATATCAAATTGCATGGGGAATCTAATCAAATGATCAAAGCAAAAATAGTGTGATGATACATTCAAATTATTGTATTTATTAAAGTTATGGGATGTGGCCAGGTGCAGTGGTGCATGTCTGTAATCCCAGTGATTTAGGAGGCTGAGGCAGGAGGATTTCCAGTTCAAAGCCAGCCTTAGCAACTTAAAGAGGCCCTGAGCAACTCGGGGCGGCACTGTCTCTAAATAAAACACACAAAAATGTGCTGGGGATGTTGCTCAGTGGTCAAGTGCCCCTGGATTCAATCCCTAGTACCCCCTCCAAAAAAAGAATTATGGGATACAACAAAAGATATTTTATTTCATAAAAGCCTGGATTTTGACTCTTCCTAACTGAGGAAATAGAGAAGACGGTCGGTATTTCTGGTTCTACAGACAACTTTACATTCATTTACTTGTTTCTCTCCATTCAAATTCCATGCCCCTGAAGTCTAGATTTCTTTTCTAGTCATTTCTTTCACAGACCTCTCCATTGCAGATCATCAGTTTCAATCTTTTGAATTACTTCAGCATAAAAATTTCCCCCTCTGCTCAAAATTGCAACATCTCTATTGAAGAAGATTCACTTCACTCCAAAGTTTTTAATTTATTGATATCACCAAGCTTTAATGAATTATCACTTTCTTGTAAAACAGTGAATGATATGGTACTACTATTTTAAAAACTGCAAATTAGAGCTGTGTCTTTCATATCATAACATATTTTCATACTCCTTTACTAACCCCTCATGAACACTAATGTGATTTAATCCTTCACCAGGGCTTCCAAATAACCACATTTACTTAATTCATCTATTACTTGTATTTTCTCTTATGTTTATATTCCAAGTAAACTCTCATAGCAAAACCAAACTTTCTATGTATCCTGTTGTTACTAAAAACTTCTTTAATTATCTGTGTCACTCAACATTAGTTCATTTGGGGGAAATTTAATATTTCTTACTGGGCACTTGAATCACATACTTCTAGAACAAGAATGTTGTACTTGTTACCATTTCCAGATTTATGATACCAACACTGGCTCCTAACTAAATTCTTTTTGATTTACCCTTAATGTCACACCACAAAATAATTTCTTCTAAAAAGTTGGAATGTAAATCCAGGCATGGTAGTGAATGCATGTAATCCTAGCAACTTGGGAGGCTAGGGCATGAAGATCAAGAGGTTGAGGCCAGTCTTGGAAATTCAGCACTGAGATTCATCTCAAAATAAATAGGAGTGGAGATTTATCTCAATGGTAAAGTTCCCCTCTGTTCAATCTCAGTACAGAAAACAAAAACAAAAAACAAAAACAAAAACATTTGAATGAAACCTCCAAGCTATCTGGGGTAACCTCCATTAGTAAGTGATAATACATTGGTTTAAAAGTTTAAATATATGGTTTTTAGTACATTTTGTAGCATCAAGAAAACAAGCATTTATCCAATCACATTGCATGCTGCAAACTGTTTCTTGAGTAACTTACATATACCAGTTGCTCTAATAAACTTGAGATATATTGATGATAAAACACAAAACTATAACTGCCTTTACAAGCCTGTATTCTATAAAATAGAAATGAACAGTATGCTTAAACACAAAAAAAAATCAAATTATTTTGAATACTAAAATGTATTAAAATTCATATAAAAAGTAGTGGTGGTACAGGGTAACCTGAGTCAGGTGCAGTGGAAGCTGATTATAATTTTCAAACTAGTTATCATTGAAAGCCTCCTGGAGAATAACATTTAAACAAAAAACAAGAAGGAGATTGGGGTTCAGTCATGCAGATATCTGACTAAAGAGAATTCCAGGCAGAGAGAACATCCCAAGCGGGGTCTTCATATCGGAGTTTGCCAAATGGGCTCAAAGAACAGTCTCATGTTTAGTATGTAAATGAAAAAAAAAAAAAAAAGAAAGAGAAAATAAGAAAAAGAGCAGTAGCTGATGGTTCAGAGAGAAAACAAGGATCAGATCTTATAAAATTATACTTGCAGCATTTGTTATAGTACATGGCATAGACTGTCATTTTGAAAATAATGACAGAATGGAGGATCTTTAGATTATGTAGAGGGAAATGGGAGGGTATGAAAAATGGTGGAATGAGACAGACATCATTACCCTACGTACATGTGTGATTAACAAGAATGATATGAATGTACATCATGCACAACCACAGAAATGAAAATTTGAACCCCATATGTGTGCAATGAATCAAAATGAAGTCTATAAAAATAAAAAAATAAAAAAATAAAGATTTTTAAAAAAGAAAATAATGACAGTCCTAATACTCCAGCAGTCACACAGGTGGCTGGACATGAGGACTTTTGCTCAAAAGTAGGTGACCTCAGAGGTGCACAGAGATGCAGGAAACTGAGGCAGGAGAACCACATGTTCAAAGCCAGCCTCAGCAACTTACAGAGGTCCCAAGCAATTTAAATAAAATATAAAATATTTTTAAAAGGCTGAGGATATGGCTTAGTGGTTAAGTGCCCTGGGTTCAATTCTGGTGCAAAAAAAAAAAAAAAAAGTGGATGACTTCTTATTCTAGAGACTGCTTTATTATGATTCAGTCTATGTCCGACTTTCTCTCTTTTTTCGTCTAATTATTTTTCTTCTCTGTGCGACTATACACTTTGTTTCTATAGCTACATATCATTTTTCTTCTTTATGTCTTAATGTCATATTGTACAAAATTATTTCAGGAAAATTGACTTAATCAGTCATCATTTGATGCAGTATATGTCTATTGAACAGATACAGAGGTAATCACATAAATCATGGGATTTCTGCAAGTTCAGTTAATCAATGTTACTTTTAGTTAAGGCCTTGACCTTTAAGATGTTTGTATCTCAGAATCTCAGACTGAATAGCAGAGACCACTTTTGAACAGTCTTGTGAGAATGGAGCTGAGAATGTGACCATTACTCGGAGTTCCACAAACTCTTCTTTGTGGTAAACGTTTAAATCACTTTTGATATATCTTCCTCTGAAATATTTTGCTAGTTGTGCCTGCCACCACTGACAATATACACTTTTTATTTGTTCCAGTTACCTTAGGAATGTGTCCATGAAACCTAAGTTTGAATATAACCTTTGGGGTTCTTTTTTTGTTGTCACCTAAGCCAGGGTCAGTGATTTACAGTGTTTGCTTCACAGTCACACCAGTAATATCACACCATGAAATGATCTCTTCATTTTAAAAAAATTATTATTTTTATTTTTGCAGACTTCATTTCGATTCATTGCACACATATGGGGTACAAATATTCATTTCTGTGGTTGTGCATGATGTACATTCATATCATTCTTGTTAATTACACATGTACACAGGATAATGATGTCTGTCTCATTCCACCATTTTTCATACCCCCACTCCCTCCCCCTTTCATTTCCCTGTACGTAATCTAAAGTTCCTCCATTCTTCTCTCCCTCCCAACCCCCACAACCAGATTTTATATCATCATCCACTTATCAAGGAAAACATTCAACCTTTGTTTCTTTGGAATTGGCTTATTTCACTTAACATGATAATCTCCAATTCCATCCATTTGTCTGCAAATGCCATAATATTATTCTTCTTTATGGCTGAGTAGTATTCCACTGTACATGTATACCACAGCTTCTTTATCCATTCATCTGTTGAAGGGCATCTAGGTTGGTTCCACAATCTAGCTATTGTGAATTGAGCTGCTCTAAACCTTGATTTGGCTGTTATTGTAGTATACTAATTTTAAGTACTCTGGATATAAACCAAGGAGTGGGATAACTGGCTCGAAAGGTGGGTCCATTCCAGTTTTCTGAGGAATCTCCACACTGCTTTTCAGAGTGACTGAACCAATTTACAACTCCACCAGCAATGTAAAAGTGTGACATTTCCCCACAGCCATGCCAACATCTATTATTGTTTGTGTTCTTGATAATAGCCATTCTAATCAGAGTAAGATGAAATCTTAGAGTTGTTTTAATTTGCATTTCTCTAATTACTAGAGATGTTGAACACTTTTTCACTTATTTATTGATGCCTGTTCATCATCTTATGTAAAGTGTCTGTCCAGATCCTTGGTCCATTTATTGATTGGGTTCTTCATCTTTTTGGTATAAAGTTTTTTAAGTTCTTTAAAAATTTTGGAGATTAGTGCTCTATCTGAAGTGTGTGTGGTAAAGCTTTTTTCCCATTCTATAGACTCTCTTTTCACATTATTAATTGTTTCCTTTGCTGAGAAAAAGCTTTTGAGTTTGTGTCCATCTCATTTATTGATTCTTGCTTTGTTTTCTTGTGCTTTGGAAGTCTTGTAAGGAAGTCTGATCCTAATTCAACATGATGAAGATTCAAGCCTACTTTGTCTTCTATTTGTCTCTGCTCTAATTCCTAAGTCCTTGATCCATTTTGAGTTGAGTTTTGTGCAGGGTGAGAGATAGAGGTTTAGTTTCATTTTATTATATATGGATTTCCAGTTTTCCCAGCACCATTTGTTGAACAGGCTATCTTTTCTCCATTGTATGCTTTTGGCTCCTTTGTCCAGTATGAGGTAATTGATTTTGTGGGTTTGTTTCTGTGTCTTCTATTCCATATCATTGGTCTGCCTGTCTACTTTGGTGCCAATACCATGCTGTTTTTGTTACTATTGCTCTGTAGTACAGTTTAAGGTCTGGTATTGTGATACCTCCTGCTTCACTCTTTCTGCTCAGGATTATTTTAGTTATTCCAGGTCTCTTATTCTTCCAGATGAAGTTCATGATTGCCTCCTCTATTTCTGTGAGGAATGTCATTGGAATTTTAATTCAAATTGCATTAAATCTGTATAGAACCTTTGGTAGAATGGCCATTTTGACAATATTAATTCTACCTATCCAAGAACAGGAGAGATCTTTCTACCTCCTAATGTTTCCTTCAATTTCTTTCTTTAGTGTTCTGTAGTTTTTCATTGTAGAGGTCTTTCACCTCTTTTGTTAGATTGATTCCCAAGTATTTTATTTTTTTTTGAGGCTATTGTGAATAAAGTGATTTTTCTAATTACTCTTTCAGAGGATTCATCATCCATGAAAAGAAATGCATTAGGTTTATGCTTATTGATTTTATATCCGGCCACTTTGCTGAATTCATTTATTAGTTCTATAAGTTTTCTAGTGAATTTTTTTGGGTCCTCTAAATATAGAGCCATATCATCAGCAAATAGTGACAGCTTGATTTCTTCTTTTGCTATTCATATTCCTTTACTTTCTTTGGTCTGTCTAATTGCTCTGGCTAGTGTTGCAAGGATGAAGTTGAATAGAAGTGGTGACAATGGGCATCCCTGTCTTGTTCCAGTTTTTAAAGGGAATGTTTTCAGTTTTTCTCCATTTAGAATAATGTTGGCAGTGGGCTTAGCATAGGTAGCCTTTACAATGTTGAGGTATGGTCCAACTATCCCTATTTTTTCAAGTGTTTTAAGCATGGAAGGGGTGCTGCATTTTATCAAACACTGTCTCAGCATCTATTAAAATAATCATATGATTCTTAACTTAGAGTCTATCGATGTGATGAATTACATTTATTGATTTCTGGATGTTGAACCAACCTTACATCCCTGGGATAAATCCAACTTGATCATGGTGCACTTTCTTTTTAATATGTTTTTGTATGTGGTTTGTCAGAATTTTGTTAAGGATTTTTGCATCTATGTTCATCAGTGATATTGGTCTAAAGTTTTTTTTTTTTGATGTGTCTTTGTCTGGTTTGGTATCAGAGTGATGCTAGCTTCATAGAATGAGTTTAGAAGGGTTCCCTCCTTTTCTATTTCATGGAATACTTTGAGGAGTATTGGTATTAGTTCTTCTTTAAAGGTCTTGTAGAATTCTGCTGAGAATCCACACGGTCCTGGGCTTTTCTTGGTTGGTAGACTTTTGATGGCTTCTTCTATTTCAGTGCTTGAAATTGATCTCTTTAAGTTGTGTATGTCCTCCTGGTTCTGTTTGGGAGGTTCACATGTCTCTAGAAATATGTCAATGTCTTCAGGATTTTTTTTATTTTATTGGAGTATAGATTTTCAAAGTAGCTTCTAATTATGGTTTGTATTTCAACATGTCCATAGTGGTATTTCCCTTTATATCATGAATTTTAGTAATTTGAGTTTTCTCTCTCCTTCTCTTTGTTAGTGTGGCTAAGGGCTTATCAATTTTTGTTTACTCTTTCAAAGAACCAGCTTTTTTGTCAATTTTTTGAATTGTTTCTCTTGTTTCAATTTCATTGATTTCAGCTCTGATTTTAATTATTTCCTGTCTTCTACTACTTTTGGTGTTGATCTTCTTTTTCTAGGGCTTTGAGATGTAATGTTAGGTCATTTAGTTGTTGACTTTTTTTTTTTTTTAATGTATGAGCTCAATGCAATGAACTTTCCTGTTAGTACTGCTTTCATAAGTGTCCCAGAGATTTTGATATGTTGTGTTGTTGTTCTCGTTTACCTCTAAGAATTTTTTTTTATTTCCTCCTCGATGTCTTCTGTTATCATTGCATCATTCAATAGTGTATTATTTAGTCTCCAGGTGTAGGAGTAGTTTTTGTGTTTTATTTTATCATTGATTTCTAATCACATTCTGTTATGGTCTGATAGAATACAAGATAGTATTTCTATTTTTTTGTATTTATTAATAGCTTCTTTGTGACATAATATATGGTCTATTTTGGAGAAGGATCCAAGAGCTGCTGAGAAGAAAGTATATTCACTTGATGATGGATGAAATATCTATGCCTGTCCGTTAAGTACATGTCATTGATTGCAGTATCTAGTTCTATAGTTTCTTTGTTCAGTTTTTGTTTGGAGGATCTATTCAGTGGTAAGAGTGGTGTGTTAAATTCATCCACTATTATTGTGTTTTGGTCTATTTGATTCTTAAATTGAGAAGGGTTCGTTTGATGTACATAGATGCTCCATTGTTTGGGGCATAAATATTTAAATTTTTATGTCTAGTTGGTTTATGGTTCCCTGAATCAGTGTGAAATATCCTTCTTTATCCCTTCTAACTAACTTAGGACTGAAGTCCACTTTATCTGATATGATAAAATTTACAACCTTTGGGATTTTAGAG
Organism: Glaucomys volans; assembly: GCA_020662805.1. Taxonomy (NCBI): domain Eukaryota; kingdom Metazoa; phylum Chordata; class Mammalia; order Rodentia; family Sciuridae; genus Glaucomys; species Glaucomys volans. Next base: position 229,830 of record JAJEJO010002282.1, on the reverse strand, counting down.
TACTATTTTTTTGATTGCATAGATTCTCTTCCACAATTTCTACACAGGAGGCCAAGTTCTTCAATTGAGTGTGTTCTTCTTGGGATGACTGAGGACAGAATTTATGTTTTCTTCTATCAACTTTTCCAGCTAAGTATTTTTCTAAATTCACTCCTAGGATTTCTTTGTTCAGGGACACATGGGAAAAACTGACTCTTCTCCAAGATTAAAGCTTCACCATGAACTCTTTATGCAATCATCCATTGTTCTTTAAGGACCATCTCATTCTTACTGTCAACACTCTTTCTTTTTCACAGTAATTATTCTCTTTCTCCCTTCCTTCCTTCCTTCCTTCCTTCCTTCCTTCCTTCCTTCCTTCCTCCCTCTCTCCTTCCCTCCCACTTTCTCTCTCTCTCTCTCTTTCTTTCTTTTTCCTTTCTTTCTTCAATCATCCATCAATTTCTATCTACTCACAAACCCAAAGCAATTGGGTTGCTACCTCCATATTTAGTGTCTTTGTACTGTTGCTGGATTTTTTTCTCTCAAGGATTGGCTGTTGATTGATGTTGAGGGGAAGAAAAGTAACTTTAGCTATGATATGGTATATTTTGTAGAATCTCTGTTGTTGTTTTTTTAATAATGCATTGTCTGAACTTTAATCAGCACTCATTTTGTCAGTTGTTAAATATCTCACTCAGGTCACATTGCAAATAGTAGCTATTTTTATAGTGTTTTTCCCACACTAAAGGTAGATGGTAGATGTAATTAGTTTAAGAAAATGCCTTTGGCTTCTCCTCAGTATGCTGTATATGGCTATCGTGACAGGAGACTGATGTCGGTGGCCTTGTTCCTATCTTACATCTCAGTTACTTTTGAACAATAAGGAAGGAACAATATAATAACAAAATTATTCTGCTGAACAGTTTTGTCTATGGCAAATGGTTAAAGTTGACATGTTACTATTATCATCATCATCATCATCATCACCATTATCACTGTATGCAATAATAAATGCTATCACAAAATCTACATTGTTAATAATACTCTTTTATTTATCAGTGTTTTTCTAATTTGTTCAAAACTCCTTGTATACTCTAAGGGAGTCAACTTCATAGTGTCTTACAAAGTAAACTTTCCACTAAGTAAAATGGCTTCATCACTAGGTCTTAGTATTTAGTATCTAATTCTTTGACCACACACTTACAATTCTAGTTCATTTTAGTCTTTCATTTTCATTGAGCTGACCAAAATTTTCCCTTCCCCAGATAATGAGTTTTCTCCAAGCCTTGGCCTTATGTCCTTTGTTTTAATCTGAGACTAAGGGAATATTTAAACATTTTCTATTAGGCACCCAAACCTTCCCAGTACAGCTCTAATACTATACATACAAGATTACCCTCATAGCAAATGATTCAAATAATTGTATACATCACTAGTTTCTGCTGATAAGTCTAGTTTTAGTCTTGTGCTTTGGCTGGATGCTCTGGTTATCTAATGCTAGAAAACAAGTCACCTAAAACTTATGGACTAAAATAACCATCTATTATGCTCATGGACTCGGAATCTCAGAAATTTGGACACAGTAGAGTTGGGATGATGACCCTTTATTCCACTGTGTCTGGGATCTCATTCAGAAGGTTCCATGGTTGGCTCCTACAGTCATCTGGAAGCTCATTCACTCATATGTTCAGTGGAAGGGGAGAGGAATAAAACATTATTTAGTGAGTACTATGTGCTAAGTTTAGGCTAGATGCCTTATATTAACCATGTTGTTTGATGCTTAAAATATGTGATTCAACCTCAATTTACAGATGAAAAATTTCAAAGGATTACCTCCTATTTCAAAGGTCACTTTTATGAAATGGCAGATGCAGCTTCAGTTCTTCCTACTTCAGTTGCTCTTCCATTCTCCAGTGGCAATTTACCCCATGAATTCTATGTTTAACTTTTCTCCACAGAGGTTTCTTCCTTCATTTTCTCTCTCACTCCCATCTTTAGTTCATTCTCTACTTGTAGAGCCCATAAAATTTCCATTATAAAATTTACATTATTTTCAATTGCTTCTGTAAAGATTTTTTCTACTAGTTTATGGACACATTGAGGCCAGAGATCATATCTTGTTCATCTATCAAAAAGCCTGGCAAGGGGTTTTTGCTCAATCATGTCTGTTGAGTAATTTTTGGAAGGAATATAAAATTGTTGATTCTTTTTAACATATAACATCTAAAAATTCTTGTCCATTCTTCATTCAGATGCCTGTCTTCATATAGTTTTTGTACTAATTTGGTGATGCAAACATATTTGCAGATATTTTAGCAATGATATGCATAATGTCTTTTGAATTTGAAGTGTTAATCAAAACTGAACATCAGTGTTTTTGATAGTGTCAAAATGTAAGCAAAACGCTTTGAATTTAAGTTTGTTTAAACTATTGGGAGCAACTTGTAAATATTATGACTATATTGAGAATGCCTTTTGAAAAAATTATTTATTTTAACTCACATTTAAAGTAAACAATGATATCCTTCTGTGGGAAAACTGGTTTCTTTTGTTAGTGCCATATATACTTTGGCTCAACAATAGTATGCAATAATCTATATTTCACAATCAAGTTTATTTTTATTATTTTTAGTTTGAATGTATGTGCTATTTCATGAACTAAAAAAATTTATTTCTACTTTGAGCACTGTAAGAAAACAACTAAGGTTATAAGTCATATAAAGAAACTGTACAAAGTGTGTAATATAGAACCAGAAATTCAGATGGGTCCCATTTTGCACAAAGGGTTTTCCCTAATGCTTTAAAAGATATATGTGCCACAAAAAGTTTAGCCTGCTAAATTACTTTATGACATTACTTAATGATCATAATACAATCCTGAATCCTCTTAAACTTCAATATTATCAAATGTGTGGCATAAAACCCTCAGAGGAACATAGTCAGACATTCTCTCACAGTTGTACAATGTTCTTACGTCATGAGGCACAATCAAGATCAAAGCCCCATACACTGACATAGACATATGTTTCCACAAATTTAGACACAGAAACCACTGACAGGCTTGTTCTGAACACTGCTATTTTCTGATTTCCACTGACCCATGTCTTGTTTGGCTGCACAGGTCTCTGAAGGTTGTACTAATTTAATCTTTTGCCAAAATATTACCAAAAATAAAAATTAAATAGGAACAGGCTCTGAAAGTAACTACCTAGCATTGGTTTTCATGACTAGATTCTGGCAATCATCCAAAGAAAAAAGAAAACTAAATGGGGTCAGTTCCCAGCCTGAAATAAAGTGGCAGCAAATTCAAGGTGGAATGTGGTGTTTCCCCAGACTCCAAGTCTCACTAGGTTGAATAGTTGTGCGATCCATTCATTGGTCTTTGGATCAAAAGGATATTGCCAAATCTTATCGCTGCTGTAAAGGAATCATGTGCAAATAATTCCTTACAGGTTTTCATCTGGCAATACATGCAAAGCTTGCTTGAAATATAAGTATGCTGATATATTGAGTGGAACTAGTCCAAGCATGGTTTAAGTGACACTTGAGTGAAGAGGGGGGAGTAGAGTGGAAAACAATATTTTTTGAGGATGACATGATGTTTTAATCTGTGAGTTTTAATTTTTTTTTCACTGTCAAGAAAACATAAAGGAACCAGTTAGGAATTCAACACAAATCCATCAGGTGACAATTACATGATCCATTATTGGGTGATAACTATATATATCATACAGGAAAAGTATGTGTTTTGCCTTTGCCTTAAGTGTTTAAGAATTGCATACTTTCCATCAATTAACCAATTAATACTGGCATTAATGGAACTGATGAATATGATAAACTATTTCATTTTATAACTAACTATAGACTTAATACTTTATTCAAGTTATATTTTATCTGATGCCAATTTCAAATCTTGGAAAGGCTTTTATTTGCAACTGATAGAAATTGGAATGCTTGTAACTATATACCCAAATGATCTGATGTTATTCCTTCTCCCCCCCATTTGATGACCTCTCTCTCCCTACTTCCATTTATAGCCTGTTAATTTTATTCTATTTTGGAAAGACCAATTCCATGAGTCCCTACTCTTCATCATCTTTAATTTTGCAGTCTTCCATCTGTATTCTTCTTGTGAAGACTGCTAGACTCCTGGTAATGACCTTGGTGTCAGCTTCATAGACAACTTTATTATTATTTTTGTGCACACATGTATATATATATATATATGTGTGCTTGTGAAAATCCACATGAACATTGGTAACCATAAAAATTTTTGGCTTTTCATTACAGGACAGGTGAATGGAGGAATATCCTCTGGATTAATAACAGATATTTGTTTTTCTTTAAAACAGCCTATTGTCAAAATGGCAGTAACTCATTATTGTCAGTTATCAGTCCTACACTCTCAGAAGACAAATTCATAAGCCTCTTGATCACAGATTTCTATATAACTATTCAGCTTCTTTGATTTTAGGAAATTATGTGCATGCTATTTTGTGCACTTCAAAAACTTAGTCAAGAAAGAATCCATTGGCTTCATCGCAAAAGGAAATTTGTGTCCAGAAAAAAAATAGGATTTCTTTGGAGTAGGAAAATAAAGTTCTAATGAGTCCAGTCTAATAGCTATGCACTATTTTCTCCTACTGTTGCCAAAGAGAAGGAAATAACATTCATATAGTGAATTACTGGTTTCAGGCTGTCACTGCTCCTTGGGTTGCTGATCCACATACTGACACCATGAAAAGATCACTGGAATTATAATAAGGACACATGAGTTTTCCAGTCCTTACCCAGCTACTAAAAAAAATCAGCTAACTCCAATTTATAATATCATTACTATGTAATAGGCATAGTTCTAAGCAATTTACATGTCACAGGAGGGCATTTGGGGATGGGGTACCTGGGATTAAACTCAGGGACACTTAACTACTGAGCCACATCCCCAGTCCTATTTTGTATTTTATTTAGAGACAGGGTCTCACTGAGTTGCTTAGCACCTCACTTTTGCTGGGGCTGGCTTTGAACTCTTGATTCTCCTGCCTCAGCCTCCTGAGCTACTGGGATTGCAAGCATGCCTGGCCAGGAGGGTATTTTAAAGCACTCATTTGTAATAATACCACTCCAATCATTGAATTACTTTAGTTATACTTTGGAATATCCAAACATATTCCCGTTCCCCATGTCCCACAAAGGAGGTGTTTAAGTATTGATCTCATTATGAAAAGATAAATTTTGAATTATGCAGTCTCAGGATTTTACTCAAACATATTATTTACAAAAGTTGCCAAAGATTAAGAGTCATTTTAAATTTAGGTTGTACCATCTTTGTTATTTGTTCATCTTCATTGTCAGGCAGTGGACAACCCACACATCATAGTCATGCCAAGTTGGCCTTTCTTAAAATCAGAAAAATAATATGTTATGTACAAACTTTATTGATTTGATTTCCACTTATATGTTATTGACCATATTTGAAACAGAAGCCAGTCCTAGCCACAGGAGAATTCATACAAGTGATAAATTTTTAACTGGGAAAGTGGATACTCTGAAATTCATTGAACTTTTATTTTAATAAAGAAGTACAGAATGAATATTGCAAAGAGATTAATACACTATGGAATATCATGGAAATAAAAAGGCAAAAAGACAACTTGAATTTTAGCATTTAAAGCAAAAATTATTATGAGACAGAAAAAAATAATGTGGGTCCCAATAGTGTGTGTGTGTGTGTGTGTGTGTGTGTGTGTACGCGCGCAAACTCCTGGGATAGATGAGAAGATTTTATGAAATGAGAAACAGGAAAAAGGAGCATCATGTGATTGAAAGACTTTAAGCATCAGTGAACTACTGTCTTTCACTAACACAAAGGAGACACTTAAAAGTTACTTGCAATCTAAGATAGTAAGAGGCTATAGATGTCCCTGCTAGCTGTTGAGAGACAATGTGTAGCCAAAGACCACCCCATTGCTCTGCATTATCTGATAGAATTGTCATTTTGGTGGACCTGGATACTTTTCAGATCCTTATTTTGCCCACTCCATAGAGGTTACCCCTCATTAATTTTTAAGGGCATACAGATGCAGATGTGTGGGTCTATGAAGAGAAGGGAAGACCCCAACATATGGTGAGTGTGGGATTAGATTAAATCATGACCCCGTGAGCTTAATGACCCCCTGAACATACTGCCCTTTCAAGCAGGCTTTTTCTTATTTAATTCTCAGAACTTAAAAAAGCAACACTATTTAGGGTATTATTACATAAATAAAGGAAGTAAAACCTGAGAATGATAAAACTAACCTTATCAAAGTCAAAGACCTGGACATTCAGAGTAAAGGTTAGCAACCACAACTGACTCTTACATTAAACATCAGGCTACGGGTGGAAATGTTTCTATAAATGTTGTGGTTGAAACAGATGATTTCAAAAACTTTTTCTAGTTCTACAAAAGTATTATGTTCATAATATCTTATTTTGGATGGTAGAGTTCTGCATGTAAAAGAGACCATGGACACTGATAATAAGGAACAAAGATAACTGACTAAGCCCTAAGTAGGGCTTTTCACCAATGCCCTTCTCCATGCAAGAAGGACAATTGCAAAGACAAGATCCACAATCAGTTGAGAAATTTCTGCAAAATGATAATTACTCTGTCATTTTAAAGCAAGGTAAAATGGAACAGAATCTTTATGTAGCATTTGTGGTCAAAAATAACATTCTCTTCCACATTGCCTATACTTAAATTCTTTCTTAGAATGGGATCAGCAGGAGAAACGATGTACTGTCATTTTCTGGGTCTCAGTTGAGTGTTAGAGAAGGCCTATTGGTATTTTCTTTGGCATTGACATGGAAACTCGTCCTTCCTCAAGTTTAGTTGCTATAAGGGCAGGGTTACAGTTCAATGGTAGAGAATTTACCAATCCAAGTGCAAGGTCTTGTAGTCAATCCCAGTACCAAAAAAATTAAAAATTGCTCATAAATATGGGAATATACAGCTTTTGTTTGATACTCTTTTCTCATTTTTCACATATCTTTAAAACCTTAGTAAACGCCTAATTATTCAACATACTTGAAAACACAACCTCCAAACTCAGGTATAACAATCAGAAGAGTTTATTGGCATTGAAAATTTATAAACATATGGTGATATTCTAAGCCACAGATATTGTAGTTACTCAGTTTAACGCAATAGGAAAGCCAATAAGTGAATATTTTGTCCTTGACTTCTTCATAAAGCTAACAAACTAACAAGCATAAATGCTGATCTGTTCATGAAACATTGTTTGCAATGCTCAATGCATTGTTTGCATCGAGCACCTGAGTATAAAAACTGAGTTTGTAAGGCTTTTTTTATTCTTTATTTTCATAGAGGTCATTCAAAATTTACAAAGATTGTTTACAACAGAGAACCTTTTTGCAATTGAAAAAAATGATCTTAGTATTACAAGGTAAAAATTGTTCATTTATTTTATATATTTCAATCAATTTAAGTTCAGCCTTAGATTTTTTTTCTTGAAAAATATTTGACATCCTTTCTTATAAAATATGTGACACTAAAAGCAAGGATTTTTTCAGAAATCTATTTTTCAAGCAAAGACAGCCTGGTACCAAAAAAATGACATAAAATTCAGGGACAAAAGACTTTTTCATGTTCTCTTCCTAACTGAAACACATTGATACATTTGGTAGAGCCATGAGCAGTCTTTTGACTACATTGATACATCAAGAATTCTGGAGCCATTTAACTTCATTGCCCAAAACTGTAGTTTAATATGAAATTATTGAAAATATGAACGAACAAGAGGGGAAATACAGTGGTATGCCATTTGATCTACTGTACAAAATCAAGGTCCCGCTTCTCCCAAAGGGTTTGATACCAAGTAGGATACTTACCTCATTGAAAACATAATGTTGAAATAAATTAATAATATACAGTGAACATATTAACTCACTGAACCTTCACAAGTACTAGAACAAGTAGGATTTTATCCCTATCTTCCTGTTTTAAATGAGGAGATTGAGACTCACAGATCAAACAGCCTGAGCAGTAGGTTTTGAATTTGAAATGAGGTAGCCTGACCCCAGTTTCTACTTTCCTAATCATTACATTTTCTTCATGGTACACTGGTTTTGGCAGCCATGTTTAATTATATTTGATTATACTTTGAGCCAGGGTATTCTTATTGAGACAGATAATAATTCATAATCTAAGTCAAATAATACTTTAACATGAAAAATTTCATACACACTCTTAGGCAAACTATAAATTCATTCAAGTAGGCTGTATTCCCTTTCATCCATCCCCATGGCATCTTCTCTAAGTGGCTAGTGCCCTCATGCTTCCCTCTCACTTCTCAGAGGTATTTTTCCAAAGGCCCCCCAAACCCAAACTCTCACACATCATAAACCATGGCCTCCTGATAAATCATAGCTCTCAGTGCTGCTGCCTTCACAAGAGATGCAACCAAATATCTGAGGGGTTGTCTGATGGAGTTTGAGTCAGATGATGTCTTAGTTATCATTTGCTATAACAAAGTAACTGAGGCTAAATAATATTAAATAAGAGAGGATTTTTTTTTCTCATAGTCTTGAAAGTTGACAATTCAAAATTCATTGGCCCCAATTGGCCTTTGATGATACCTCCATTGACTGCATCACATCATGGAAGATGGTATCATGATGGGAATGTTTGCCAGAAGGAAAGAACACATGGTGAACCAGAAATTTAGAGAGTGGGGAGAAGCCAGTCTTGTTCTTTTATAACAACTCTCTTAAAAGAGAGTACAGGGATGCAGGAGAACTACATGAAATACTTGGAAGCACAGTATCCCTAAGGCCAGTGACCTTGTACCAGGTCCCATCAACTTGAAACATTGCCACTCTGACAACCAAGTGTGCAACACATGAACATTTGGGGGACACCCTCAATAGCAGAGGGTTAGATATATTCAACATGACCCTGAGTTAAGGGTATAATTTTTTAAAAAGGTTGAAATTACTTAAACTATATTTGAGCTCAAAACAAAAATAGATGTCTAAGCCAGGGTTGACAGCAGGGTAATGGGTTATAATGCCCTGTTACTAAAGGTATTTAAACTGTGGCTTGAAGTCCACTTGGTAGGTATATTGTGGAAATAACTCAGGCATTTAAAGGGAGCCTAGACTAGGTGACCTTGCAGCCCCTTCAAGCCTTGAATATCCCTTCTTAGTAGTAAAATAATAATTTTTTTCTACTATAAATTTTTTTCTCTTACACTTGATGCTTACAAACAGGACAAGAGTTGTGAATTTTCAATGTCGGAAGAAAAAGAAAACGAAAACTCCAGGAAAAAGAAAAGAAGCTAAATTTTAGCATTTTACAATGCTCCAAGTGGGAACAGTCTCTTAGGAGCAGTTGAGCAATGGACTTTGCCATGTGTATTGCTTTATTTTAGTCCTGGTACAATTACACAATCATTATGGTAGTTTTCAAACTATGGTGCCTTAAACACTAGTTGATAATTTACCACATTTTATAGTTAAAACTGTGATCCAATTCTTGCTAGGTATGCAGCATGAGGAAAAAGGTTAGGGCCAACCAGTCCCAAGACAACATAGGTTTGTTCTAAACCAGTGATATTACAGAGAAAGAAATGAGGGCAGGAAAAAATGACATCATTTCTGTTATTTCATTTATGGATTTAAAAAAATTTAGTTGTAGGTGGACACAATAACCTTTCTTTTATGTATTTATTTTTATGCAGTGCTGAGGATTGAACCCTGTGACTTCCACTAGTAGGCAAGCACTCTACCACTGAGCTACAACCCCAGCCACTCATGTATGGACTTCTTTAAAAGAGTATTTAGTTCCCAATATCAAAGGAATATGAGTGGAAAGTAAAACAAATTTGACTTATTTTGTGGCCAATTATTACTATTATATTGTTAACTTGTTTTTGTTGAGAACTTATTTTTGGAAAAACATGCCTGATTACTTAGGTGGGTAAGGTGACTTACATAGCTTTGCTGAATCATATGCAAAATTCACTAGTATTTCATTTGTTAATAATATTGAATGATTTTTACTGATTGGATTTGTATTGGCTCTCTTCATCTGCTTAAGCTGCCATAATAGAACACCAAGACTGGAAAACTTATAAATTATGTCTCAGTTTTGGAGACTGGAAAGTTATAGATCAAAAAACCTGCAGATTCTTGCCAGATGAGGATTCACTTCCTGGCTCATATTTGGTTACCTTCACTGTGTTCCTAGTTGGTGGGATGGGTAAGAGTTTTTGGGGGGCTGATTTTAGGGGGGCACTAAACTTCTTCATGAGGATTCTGACCTCAAGTCATGATCACCTCTGAGAGGCCCTTTCTCTTGCTGCCTCCATTTTAGGATTTGGGATATAACACATGAATTTCAAGAAGTTATAAACAATCATTCCAGAGCATAACCAAAGTAGATGCAAGAAAAACAAATTATCTAGCTATTTTAAAAAGTATTCCTTATTACTGAATATTTCACAAAATATTAATTTTACATAATCTGGGCATGGTGGCCCACACCTGTAATCCCAGGAACTCAGGAGGCTAAGGGAGGGGGATTATAAATTTGAAGCCAGTTTCAGAAAGTTAGTGAGGCTCTGTCTCAAAATAAAAAAATAAAAAATAAATTGAAAAGGGAGCTAAGGATATAGCTTGGTAGTAGAACACCCCTGGGTTCTATTCTCAGTACAAAAAATATATGTATCTAAAGATAGCTAAAGTTTTGGAGAAAGTTTTTATTGTCCAGAAATACATTATCAATATATATGTATAGCTTTTCTTTGAGATGATGGGGTGTGGAATGTGGTCTGTTGCAGTTTGGATGTGAGGTGTCCACTTGAAGCTCACGTTTGAGACAATGCAAGGTTTGGAGGTGAAATGATTGTTTCATGAGAGCCTTAACCCAAATAGTGAATTTATCCCCTGCTAGGGATTAGCTGTGTGGTAACTGAAGGCCAGTAGAGTGTGGTTAGAAGAGGTTTTTCTCTGGGGGAGTATCTTTAGGATATATATTTGTCCCTGGCAAGTGGAATGTCTTTCTCTCTCTGTCTCTGCTTCCTGTCCATGTCTTGAGTGGTTTTCCTCCACCACACTCTTCCTCTACGGTGTTCAGCTTCACCTTAAGCTCTGAAGAATGCAGCTGTCTCTCTCTGAACTGAGACCTCTGAAAGCATGAGCCCTCAAATAAAATTTTTTTCTTTTAATTGGTCTTGTCAGATCCTTTTAGTTGCATCAGTGAAAAAACTGACTAAAACAGGGTCTCTTACCCAGGCTCTTCTACTCGAGTCTCAGTCTCCATATATTTTCATAAAGAAGACTTCCTAAAACATTCAGAATTCCAGATGAGGTTGTGGCTCCACATTATGCATCTGTGTCACCTTATATTTCTCATTTCCTACCATCAAATGTGTTCGGGAAACTTTTCTTCCCTACCAGGCAGTAAGGACCAGGAAAGCTGAGAACACGGTTTCCTCACTCATTGCTCCTCTCCTGTACAGTCCTCCCTTGGTATCTGGATATCTGAGCAAGCCTGGTTCTAGGACCCCAGGGACACCAAATCCATGGATACTCAAGTCCCTTACATAAGATGGAGTAGTTTTTGCATCGAACCTAAGTAATCCTCTCATATACTTTAAATCATCTCTTGATTACTTTTAATACCTAATGTGGTGTGATTCTATTAATTAATCTAATTGCAATTATAATGCTGTATTGTTATACTGTATTGTAGAATAATGGAAAGAAAAAGTCAATACATGTTCAGTAGATCTTTTTTTTTTTTTTTTTTTTGTACTGTTACACTATTTGAATCCCTAGTTGGTTAAATCTGAGGATGTGGAACCCATGGATTGGGCCTAGATAGGAGTACACATTAAAGAGACCTGGTAAATGAATTCCTGTTCAAAGCATTCTGCATTTAAATTGAGGATTGTATATTCTTGGTAAAAAGGATTTTTGTTCATTGTAAAGGAAGCTAAAAGCTATGTATCTAACTACAGGTCACTTTGTACACTATTCACAGATAGGAAATAAGAAAACTATGTGCCAGGAAAAAAATTCAATGCCCTGTGTCATAAGTGCTATCATGCTACTTGAAGAATCTGTTGAAAAACTTTCTATAATGAGAATGCCTCATGACATCAAATCTCAGGAAATACTTCTTGATCTTTAAGTTTGTTTTTGTTTTTTTTTGTTTTTTTCTGCTTACAATCTTTTACGCCACCCTTTGCAGTGACAGAAGGATATTTCTTTCTAAGTTCATGGGAGAGCTTCCAGCAATCTCAGTCCAGTGTTTGCATATTTGCAGAGGAAACATGTTGTTCTCTATAAACTTGGCAAAAACTTCAATAACCTTCAAATAGTACTTTGGGGAAAGAAATATGTAGAAGCTTTCTCTTCCAATGAGCATTACAAAGTAACTAGTGAGCTTTTCTTCTTAGGCTGAAAACATTAATGAACTTCGGAGCAAACACAAAAATATTCATAAGCACCTTTCCCTGAATCCTGTCAATATGAAGTCATTTCTGGCACTCCCTCTCTTACATATCATCGGAATTTCTTGATGCCAAATATTTTAAAGGACAATGGCAGTTTCTGGGCTTCATTCTCGTATCATTCAAACAACATCATCTCTAAAAGTGACCTTTTCTCTTGCACAATTGCCACATCTTTTAATCTGCAAACAGAGAATTCAATGATTCAGCAAAAGTACCTTGAATGCTTTCTATGTATCAGTCACTCTGCTAAGCCTTGAATTTAAAAAAAAAAAAAAAATTAATAAGGCAAGGTCATTGCTATCTCACAAAAAAAAGATATAAATGTATAATTGCAATGCAATGAGATAAATGTCATGATCAGGGCATGGGTGGCATTTAAAGACTGGCAGCAGCATGAAGGAGAAAGAGATGTCATTACAAAGATCTTGTTAGCTTCCCATCTCCAGAATTATCTCTGAAATGATGTGGCTTTTTTATGGCTTTTTTTTTTATGAAGGGGGTGTTGTTTGCCTTATTAATAAAGAATTCACGTTCATTCAAAAGATCTGTAACTCTCCTCTCCAGTAAGCATGCTGAAGGGTTCTGTTTGCTTCCCTTTTTGGTACTGGGGATTGAACCCAGGTTTTGCTTGGTAAGTGCTCCACTCCTGAGCTGTACCCCCAGTCCCTGGAGTTTTAATCCCACCTGGGCCATTTTAGCCAGAACACAGTATTGACTGAGTGATCGCCCCTCAACTTCTGCTCCCCACCAGGCAAGAATTCTGAGATACAGAAGTAGGATGACTCAGCTCCCTTCTTTGGATTAAATTTGGTGGTCTGGTCCATGCTAGGCTACTGTTAGCTCTGTTCTATTTTGGTTCCTCTTTTTAGGTCGAAGACAACCTAAAAAAAAAAAATCTAGAAATGTTACTTTGAACAGATTCCTTTGAAATTGTTCTCCTCGTTCTTTGAGCCTTGGCCGTGTACCAAGACCCATCTTCTCTCTCTGTCCCTGTGTAATGATTTACTTGCCTGGACATCTGCCATGATTTCTGATTTGTAAACTCTGCAAGACATCAATCCTCTCTGATTACTGCACACACTCCTCAGAACACACCAGATTTGAATGTTTGGGAGGAAACTTTTCCAGTTTCAGGAAGCATCGCGTTCACACTCAAACATAGTTATGAGTGAAAAACTGTAATTATGGCTGCCTTAAAATCAAAGGTAACCAGAAGTGTGTATGGACAAATGATTTAAGTTCTCTAAAGGTTAATAAATAATAATAATAGTAATAATTCCAAGACTGGGGATATAGCTCAGTTGGTAGAGTGTTTGCCTGGCAAGCACAAGTCCCTGGGTTCAATCCCCAGCACAGCAAAATAATAATAATAATAATAATAATAATAATAATAATAATAATAATCCCAATCTAATGAATGTAGTCATGAGGCTAAGCTCAGATACACCATGCCATGTACATGGATGCTATTCTTTTTATTTCATCTGAATGCATAAAATATCATATACTGCTAAGAGAGCACCATGATGTTGTAACTATGTTTTTTTTAATTTTCCCTTCATTTGTGATCCAGAATTCCCTGAACTACTTAGTGGTTTCATGCTTATGTATTAATTTGCACTGTATTTCTAATTATAATTAAAATTTTACTTATTTAAGATAAAAGGCAATCTAACCCCAAAGCAAAAGCCTGTTCTTTTCCATTTAGATGAACACTTAACTTGAGGATTGATAAGAATGGGAACTCTGGCCACTGCTTTTCTTGATATATTTCTGACCTATTTGTCCTGAGTTTTATATCCTGACCTACTTCTCTCCATACTCCCATGCCACCCACCCCCAACCTCTTTTTGGTTTGCCACATTGCCCAGATAAAGTTTATCGTCACAAGTCCTCCCAGCAGTAAGTAGCAATCCACTTTGTGTTCATTCCTTCTCCTGTGTCTGATTTATTTATTTTATCAACCACTATACATTTGGTAGCTGCTACAGGTCAGGTACAATGCAGGGCTAAGAACTAACAGTCCCAGCCCTTCGAGAAAACATAATTTAATGGAAGAAAGAGACAGCAAACAAATGAGCGAAATCATTGAACAACAGCAGATCTGATTAAGTGCTATAAGCAGCAACCACCAGCCATTGGTTAGTGGGTAGATTAAGTGAGAGAGTATGAAAGCTTATCATAAAGTATTTCTCTTTAGTAGATAAATTTGTAACTTCATATGAAATTATAACCAGATTTATCATTTAGTTAACACAGTACTCCTGAACCTGAGCTATGCTCTCTCCTGAGTTCAAAGACTAGTTTAAATCTAAAACAGTGCAGGCCTTAGTAAAAACAAGTCCACATTTGATACTCACTCAAATGTTTCATTATGAAAAAGATGTATATGACCAAGTTATTAGTTTAAAATTGTGCAATTAGTTCATGCTGTAAGAAGAAATTTAGAATTTTAGAAAAATGGTATTTTATAATATTTAACAAAAATGTAAATACTTCTAGATTTCTTTTAATTCAGTTAAGATGTGGGGGAATGCAATTTTCCAAGTACTGAAATCCTAATTAAGTATTATGAAGTCTACCTATTTTTTTTTATTTTGATGCCAGATTGAACCCAAAGTACCTAACCACTGAGACACATCCCCAGCCCTTTTTAATATTTGTTTTAGAGACAGGGTCTTGCTAAGTTGCTTAGGGCCTTGCTAAGTTGTCGAAGTTAGCTTTGAACTTGAGATCTTTCTGCTTTAGCCTCCTGAGCCTCTGAGATAACAGGAGTGCACCACCAACCCTGACTGTGTTGAATTCTTACAATAATTAATACAAGCCTCATAATCTGTTTTTTGTTTGTTTGTTTGTTTGTTTTGTATTGGGTATTACACCTGGGGGCACTTAACCTTTGAACTACATACCCCAGTAATTTTATTTTATTTTTATTAATTTTAAGACAATCTTACTAAGTTGCTGTGGGTTTCACTAAGTTGCTGAGGCTGGCCTTGAATTTGCCGTCCTTCTGCCTCAGCTTCCCTATTTGCTGAGATTATATGCTTGTGTCACCCCTCTGGACTCAAGCCAGGTAAATTTTTGGTGCACTTAATTATGATAATGGAAGTCCTATAACATTTTCAAGCATTGCTACAAAACTTTACCTGATTCTGCTATCTGATATAAGCTCAGTGTAACAATTGGCATTTTTGTTTGTTTCGGGATTGGCTGATTGCTCTATTATCCAAAGGTTAAAGCAAAGAATGTCATTCTGATTTTATTATAAAGAGATTTGCCCTACTGAACATACCTAGCACCTACATTTTGGTATCTAATTTCTATTCCTCACTGAAAGGAATCAGAAATTCTTGAGGATATTGAAACCAGGGGGAAACCCAAATAAACCCTCTAGCTTCATTTGCTTTTAGTTACTTGCTTAGAATGTACTTTAAAAATCATTCATTCTGTAAGTTACACAGATGGACAATTTATTGTTGGTGTCCCACTGGCTTTGCTGTAGGTAACACCTCTGGCATTTGGGTCATGATTACATTGGTTGCCTAGGTTACTTTACAGGGATTGAAGTGCATTTCCATTGAAACTTCTGACTTGTCACTTGGGTCTTCACAAGTGTCTAGAAGGTGACCTTTATGTCAGGAGATTGAAAATTCCACCCTAGAATCATATTAATGCTGCCATTTGCTGAGCATGCATCCCATGAAGAGCCATGGAGTTAATTATACACGCATACGCCACTGGCTACTTCACTTCCAGTATCCTACCCTCCATCCACCTTAAATCATTCTAATTTTTTATCACATAAATATCACCATATCCTGACCTCAGGGAAGTGTATTTGAGAATTGGGTCTCTGCTTCCAAGTGTGGTCACTTTTTCTTTTCTGCAAAGCTTGTCTCAGAGATTGGCATACCACACAGTGGGCAAAATGGATCCAGTTTGGTAACAAAATGACTGATTTTATGGCTAGGATATAGGGAAGGTGCATGGGTCAGAAAGTAATAAAATATGCTAAAATGTATATAAAAGAACACAGAAGCTAGCATGAAGAGGCTAAATTGGAGCAAATGTAAGCATACTCCAAATGAAATAAAGATAATATTGGGTTACCACCACTTCCTCAGAATAGAATGACAAGCAATAGATAAAGAAAGAATAATGGATCCAGAAAAATCACCATTTTGCAGCTATATTACACTAAAAATTAATTGAGGCAAAAATTATGAATAGCTGCCAAATTAAGGGGGATAGATGGATTTGAAATTGAACAACCTATCAAGATAATCTCAAAGTATCACCCCATAAATTTCTGCTAGCAAAGCTAGCCCATTCATTGGTAAGAAATGCATTTCTTTGTCAAATTCACACCCAAGTCTGTAAGATTTAAGTTCGCATGAAATGCAAGTTTAAACATTTTACATAGATCAACAACTATGCCTAACATGCTGAAGGATAAGTAAATAGCATGCATAAGAAGAAACAAGTTTTACCAAACTTTAGGAAAACACAACAATAGTAATAAGCAATGAATTGATTAAAGTAAATCTGGTTTTGCTAATGAAACCTTGCCTTCATTTTCAAGGTTTCTAGTTTTACAAAAAAAACTCATATGGACCTCATTACATTGAGTTAAGTTTGCTAAATAGCAGTACTGTAAATGTAAAGCTAATGCAAACAGTAAGTTGTTTCTGTATATAAACTTTCTGCAATAAGCCTGCCATTTTTATCTTAGTTGATTTTGTATTAATTAGGTCACACTTGACCTTTAAGGCTATCAGATGATTATTTGACATTGAAGTTCATGAAACTCCCCTGATTTCCCTCCTATTTCTTTTTTCATTCCCTGTCTCTGAGTCAGCCTTTGTCCCCTCTCCCTGGCCTCTAAGTGTGAAAGAGCTTCATGACTGCCTAAGCCCTTCTCTTTTTCTTATTCATCTCATTCTGCAAGTGACTTTGGTCATCACCTACTTGAAGAAGCCTCACACCTTTTTATCATTATTACCAGTTCAGTCAGTCCTCTTTTTCTGAGGTCTGATCTCGGAGGTTCAGTTGCTTATGTAAAAGTTGTTCTTGCATCTCCCCAAGGAGACTGGTTTCTATTTTTACTCTCAAGCCAGCTTTTCTGGAGATGTCCACATTCCTGTGATCAGTACCACTTCCATCTCCATCTCACCTCCACCATTTATCCATCAACTCAGTCTCTGCTCTAACTTAGCCTTCTGAGTAGCCTGCTCTCACCCACCATTAAGAACATAGAAGCCAGATAATATAATCCTGCATTCCTAATTAAAATGCTCAGTCAGCTCTCTAATGTTGTCAGAATGAACTGGTTCTCATTCCTATCTCTACCTCTCTCCTTATCTTTCAATCACTGTTACTCTAATTTTCAAATTGTCAGTCAATGCCAGGTAACCCCATTCCCTTTTTCCACCTGAAGGAATTCCTCCCTGACCTCCTGATACTTCATTGTGGATTCTCCAAGTACCTCCTGTACCTTTCCTTGACAGAACTTCCACAAAATCAATTTAACTTATGGAACCATTTGATTATCTTTCTTCACCTTTAGATTCTAAGCTCCATGAGAGCAGAGAAAATGTCTGTTTTTAATCACCATTGTGTCTTTACACACAACAGGGTGCCCAGCACATGTTAGTCATTGGATAACTACCTACTGAGTAAATGAATGATTGAATGATCGACCTCTCTCTCTCAAGCAGTCAGCCTCATTTACATATGTATTAGAATGAGGCCCAAACTGAGAAACAGGTGGGATATCTGGCAGAAAGACTATTGCTAGGGGCATTCAGCTACACTGAATTGAAAGCCATCAAATTTTATTTCCACAATGGATAATGTCCCCCAAGACATTTCCTTTCACAAGTGAAAAACAAGGCACTCACCTGCAATGAGTGCCATCATGAGATTTATTTTCAGAAATTTTGTAATAAGATAAAATATGATGAGCACTATACTATTTAGGTATATAATTAAATTCTCCTAATGAATTATTAATTATCCAATTTCACAGATAAGAGAGCTGGCTAATGACTATCCCAGGTTCTGTTTCTATTAACCAGCATCCTGCTTTATGTTTGCCTAGGTCCCAAAGCATGCTTCTAGCAATTACACTGAAAAAGTCAATTCTCTTCAGGTCATACAGCTCTACCATACTCAGGTATCTCCTAAAATATAAACCTATTTGATCACTAATTGTCTTATTCAGCACATGGATTTTTTTCACCAATCACCCATCTAGATCCACTTTGCATTTGTGCTCTCAACTTCTGAAGATGTGCCCTTGGAACTCAAGCCCATTGCAAAATACAGTCTGCTACAACGCTGGCCTCCTCATCAAACCCTGGTGAAACATGTGTCTCCTGATGGATGCTTTTCTTTCCCCCACTGAAGTGTGTGCGTGTGCGTGTGTGTGTGCTCGTGTGTGTGTGTGTGTGTGTGTGTGTGTGAGAGAGAGAGAGAGACAGAGAGAGACAGAGAGAGACAGATGGACAGAGACAGACAGAGAGGCAAAGACAGAGAGAGGAAGGCAACCAACCTCTCTTTTGTTATTCAAGAAGGGGAGCCTAAGTAGACCTTGAAAATGAGATTCAGTTCCATTCCTTTCAATTAGGTTTAAATATTGTGTGTAAAGAAGATAGGAAAATGGTGGAAAGGATCTTAGGATTCATTATTTTGCCTCCTTCATCTTTCACAAAAGGAAATATAAGTACAAAAATGTGATATTCAACAATTTAAGTAAGTCTTCAATGGCAGAATCAGGACTAAAATCCACATGTGCTAACTAATAGTGTTAAGATAATACCAAAACTTCAAAACATCACGTTATATTAAGGACTTAACGACTTCTATCATGTATATTTTCTTTCTTGGAACCAAACTGCCTTCCACATACACTGATTCTTAAAAAATAAATAGATGAGTTTAGTAAAGGCTTATGACACCATCAGTTTGAGATCCAAGGCCTATCATTATGTAAATTTTCATATGCTCCTAGAGACCAGACTGATTTTTTTGCTGCTGTTGTTGATTTTACTCTGATCATCTCAGTATTTAATCAGAGCCATAGAATAATGAAGCAAATTTAACTGACTTTTTTCTTTTTTTAATGTTTCCCACCCTATAAACAAGATATTTTTCTGGATACAGAAACACAAATGTGTTCTTATTTTTATGTTAAAACAAAACAAAACAAAATCCTAGAATATTTCAAGTTTTTATGTAGTCCCATATTCTTCCATTTCAGGGATGAGTGAAATATTCTGACCTTCTTATTTGATAATTATACTGATTAACATATGATTAACATTAAAATGTAATTATTAAATTGATTTTTGGCTCCTTATTGGTTGCAACAAATTTTCATAAGTTTTTCATTCTTCAAGACCACTTTTGACATAAACACCTTGATATATTGAGGAAATTTGAGGAAGCCAACTGGCCACATAGAGTACATAAATTTCCTTCCCATTTGTATCAACTCTAATTAAATCATTTCAGCATGACCTGAAAGGATTTTAAACTACAAGCCTCGTATCATGAAAAATGATGTTCAGTTTGGAATGTTGACTTCCTGAAGCCTGGTCTACTGAGAGAGGTAAAGTTGATAATCACTGGTGCAACCACCATTGGCTTTATTTATTCAATGCATATATATGGAGCCTTTGTTGTAACTTAGTCAGAGTTCCAAATGCAGAGGAGACTAAGAGTTGCAATATAAAGTCCACAATCTAGTAGCTAAGCCAAACAGGCAAGCCAACAAAGACCTGCAGTATACCACATGCACCAAGAGACCACAAGATAATGAGGGAAACCAGGAAAGTGATAAGCAACTCCTTCCCTTCTCAGGGAAGACAGGAAGTAAAGGGAGATGGTATGAAGAAGGAAAGAAAGGGACAAAGGGACACTGTGATGTTTCCTGCCCACAAGCTGTCACTGGTACTCAAGAAAGGAGTTTCTTGGGAACAACACATTATCAAAATTAAATAGTGCCTCCTTTGACTCATTCCTGTTAGCTGTGGGTAACACACTTCAGCACAGTGAGGAAGAACTGCACTATGATATCGGTGAGTTTTGCTATGGAGCCTGAGACTGTATGTTCTTTCAGTTCCTATATAATCTAGCAAGAAACCTAAAAAGTGACAAGATGTTCAAAAACTTTGTTAAATTAAAACATCATTGCCAGAAAGAATAGTTTTTACCTTTGACCAAATAGCCACTGTTTGCTGCATACTTGAGCAGAGGTGTCTCTCTCTCTTCTTTAACTGACAGTTTTGGGGCACTAAAGTAACTCACTCCAAGAAAGAGGTAATATTGTCATTGGGGTGACTGCCTCTCTGGCCTGTTTTCTGATATATTTGGCAATGCCTAAAATCATGCCTAAATCAGAGGATCCGGATTCAAGTGTCCATAGCATTAATTCAGTTGAAAAGCTTTCTGTGTAATTTTTATTTTCCTAAAAGAAAAATGTATATATTTCATCTCTAGTTACTATTTAGATCCTGTCATCCTCCCCCACCCCAAGGGCTTGTAAGTTTTTCCATTCACTTTCCTAGGGTCAAGAATATATTAATTCAAAATCCATTCAAAGATGTATTTTTTTTCTCTGATTTCATTGGATAGTAAACTTACAGTTTTTGGTCAGATGTACTCGTACACAAATGTGAAAACAGTTCTTATTTCTTCCAATCTTCTTAATAAGCTATACATTTATTAAGAATTTAGATTCATTATGGACTTTTTTTTTTTTATCTGAAAGGGTCTTGCAAAACTAGTTAGTCAAAGCCCTTATTTTACCTATAAGGAAATTAAGATCTAGGGAAATGTGATAATAAACCCAGACTTCTATAGTTAATAGCTCTAAGATGAGACATGTCTCTGCACTCAGTATTTATGAGTCTGCTACTATACATGCATTTGTAATGCCAACTTTAAAACTTTAATTTCCTTTCCGTAAAATGTATGCCATCATGTTGTTAGTGTGACTGTTTTGAAAACACAAATTTGAAAAAGATAAACATAAAAAAATAAAACACAAATGTGATACAACAAAACTGACATTTAGGAACAATTTGGGCAGAACACAAAGTTCACATTTGCTTATGCTTAATTTCACCCTTGAGATGTACTAACTGGCATAGAAGTCATCACACAGTTGAACCAAGCCAAATAGGAATACATGAAATACACACACCTTAGGTATTTACCAGCTACCTCAGCCTATGATGTGTCTTATGAACCACACTCATTGTGGTAGATAGTAGAAAACCTCAATGATATTGGAAATTACTGAAACCTGTGCATATAACATGATACATGGACAAAGAACTTTGTAAATGTAATTGAGTTTACTAAACACTGGCTGAAGTAAGGAAGATTTATCCTGAGTCATGCAAGTGCACCAAATCTAATCACTTGAGCCCTTAGAATAAAAGAACTTTGTCTAGCCAGAGTCAGAGACATAGAACAGAACAGAGGATGGACAGTTTCCAGGTTTTGGAAGGCTTTGATGCAGGTTACTGATTCTGAGATGGAGAGAGCAGGTATAAGGACTTGAGAGGCCTGTAGGAGGAAAGAGTGCCTTCCTGTAACAGCCAATAAGGAAACAGAGACCTCAACCTGAGACCCTCAAGAACTGAATTCTGCAACAACTGGATGAGCTTCCAAATGCATTGATAGTTCACCAGAGTTTTGAGATGGGAAGCAACCTGGTTGACTTAGACACTACAAAACCCGAGAGCAGAAAACCAGCTGAGCCACACTGTGCCCAGACCTCTGACTCACAGAAACTGCCAAACCGGTTATAATTTGTTCTGGAAAAAAGGTAAAACTAATACAGATTGATTAGTTCTTCTAATTCTTATCAAAAATAATGCAGATAAGAAGTGTTACAGATCTTTTAAAACTTGAAAATATTTGCATATACATTAGTAAAATATTTTTGGAATGTGACCAATGCTAAACATAGAATTCAATATGCTTATTATGTACCTTATAAATCTAGACTGAAGGACATTTTATGAAATATTTTTCATATGTCTTGATTGTTATAGCAACCTGTCATATGAAGTCAAGTGTGGAATTTTCAATTAGGGGTGTCAGGTCTGCATTTAAAAGGTTTGGGATTTTGAAGTACTTCAGATTTAAAAATTTAAATTAAATTTTTGGATTAGGGATGTCTTCCTATATACCCTTCCACATCTGGTGGGACTATTTCCCATCTGGTTTCAGAGAATTTCTCCTTGTAGCATTTCATACAACTCACAGTCCACCAAACCCTCTGATATCCTCCTTCACAAGTAAACTTGAGGTCTTTTTCAAGGTAAAGTGCCATATTCATTGAGTGATTTTGTACTTCTTAACTTTTTAACACATGCAAAACTGTACCAACTTTTTTTGTTAAATTCCTACCTTTTTGTGTATATTACTGGTA
>JAJEJO010002282.1:6693-206783 GCA_020662805.1 Glaucomys volans | reverse complement strand
AAATGAATATATCTTCCAGGTTCTACCTACTCTATCTGGGAAATGGGTCCATTGTCTATAAGCTGAAGTTACACATAACTAATTTTAAAATAAAAGCACCCTATGCAATATAGCTTACTCTAAAACTTCATAGATCCTCCTCCTATGAAACAACGAATTTTTGCTAATTCTCCTGGAAAGTGCTGTTTATTCTTCATATGTCTGTAAGATGCTATATCTTAGACAAGCTATAATATGTAGGTGTCTCCTTTGACCTTCCATTACACACTGTATTATCCATGTGTTGACTCAAGTCATCATACTATATTTCAATTGTCCATTTGTTTTCTTAGTTTCCTGATGGGTTCTTTAAGAAAGATACCATATCTGTTCTATTTTCTTCATATCACTATATATCACTATATCAATCCATAACATCAATCCCAATCAATATGTGTTGAATGAAGATTGCATAAATGAAAAAATAAACAACAGATCAACCAGTTTTGTTCTTATATTTTCACAATGTGTATAGCTGAGTGAATATAGTCGTTTCACTCAAATTACTGTAGTATTTGTGCCAAAATTACCTTCTATGCAGATTTTAGAATCCCTACACAAAAAAATGTGCACCTAATATTAGTAATTTCAATGTATGATTTCAGGCTATGCAAGGAGTAAAATAATCATTGAGATAGAATATTGAATTAGAAATGTTCCTTATCTCCTTAGGTCAGAACCCAAGTATATTATTTTCTAACGCTTTATAATTGGTAAACATTGTTTAAAGATAAAATTAGCTTCCTAATTTGGCTTAGTAGCTCTTCTAAGGTGCCTGTGATGATAATGAGGCATACCTCAATTTATGAGCAATCTA
Source organism: Glaucomys volans (assembly GCA_020662805.1). NCBI lineage: Eukaryota > Metazoa > Chordata > Mammalia > Rodentia > Sciuridae > Glaucomys > Glaucomys volans. The sequence goes on along the minus strand of JAJEJO010002282.1, from coordinate 205,927 downwards.
GGCAGGATAGCTTACTCAACCTGCAAATTACTTGCAAAATGTATGAAATGTTTATATCTCTAGTTGAAAATACTGTATTAAAATGTTTTTTTTTTTGGTCACATTAAAAATGATTGAGTGGTTTTAACAATCTGTTGTCTTTATCGTTTGCTGCAGGAGAAAAAAAAAAAGTGAGATAAACAGTTTTTGCAAGTGGTTTTTGGTTTCAACATGACTAGAGGCCAAAGGCTAGAGGAAAATGTAGCATGGCATAAAAGAAACAGTCCTATCTTCATATCCCTAAAGTAGTTTTAACTATAATTTCAAAAATATTTCTATGCAAGAAGATGTAAATTATGGGTATTAACTGTATTTGTTTTAATTCTATCTTCAGAGAGTCACAAATTGAGAATTTAGTGAGCCAAGAGTCAGGATGCATAATAAGAATGAGTCTCTATATTGCTGGAGAATTTATAATCTAGGTAGTAGCAAGCAGAGCAAGTCTAGGACAAACAATACCCAAGAAAGGAGAGGTTATGAGCAGGAGCTAACAGTGTGGCACAGAAGCTGGTTGGAGAATAATGGATTTGAGAGAAGAGACAGAACACTGAGGCCTGGAACATCTGAAAGAACACTCTGCTAGGAGATCTCTTTGCTCAGATAAAAACCATGAAGCCAATGGCTTGTGACTTGGGCAACTGTTCATTGGGAACCCGAGTGAGTCAGTTAGCTTACTTTGCATACAGCAGCCCATAAAAAACTTTTAGCCATTACTGACCTTGATTAGAATGGAGGCTGGAGCCCAGGAAAGAAAAGAAGGGTTTCTGGGTTTCAATTGTGTATTTCTCCAGGTCCTGGATAAGGGCAAAGTTTTGCTCTTCCTGGAGTGCAAGAAACATAGGCAGCCTTCTTAGGTATGAGATAGCAATAGCCATAAATAAGTGAAAACACATACATACCTGCAAGCAAATTGAGGTGCACAGATGGCACAAGAGAACCTTTCTATAGGTCTTGAGCCAGACCCCATTACTCTCTGTATCATATAATGGCCTTGTGCAGTAACTGTGGACCATCACACTGCACAGATGGAAGAGAGAGTTAGAGGGCTATTGAACATGTGAATTTTCCCAGTGTGTCACAATTACAGAAACATCTGTGCTAAATATTTTCAAGCTGATCCACTATAAAAATTGGCAATGTTCAATAGCACTCAATGCCTTCCCTTTCCCTGGTGGAAAGGCAGTCTAATGATTGCATTTGGGACTACAGCATAAGGCATGTACCTATGCTGATTGCTTGCTGTTTAATGCAGCCTCATTTGCATTATGCTGTTTTTAATGTTCTTTCTTTATTCCTCCTCCTTTCTTTTTCGCTTGCAAATGTAAACTGAAAGGGAAATCAAACCATTTACTGCACTTGTCATTGAAATGTTTCCCAGGGCTCCGTTAATGGAATCGCTTGGGCAGGGGCAAGGAAAAGGAGAGCAATAAGGTCTCTTGACAGTAATTGTAGACTGTGCTGCCTGTTAATTCTGATTATATTGAAAAGGGTGATTGGCTGCATCTGCATTTGCTCACAAACCTGCTACTCCATCATAGGAATTGACTAAGCAAAGCCAAGTTCATAGCATTTTTTTTTTTTTTTTAATACAGCTTGTACCTTCAGAAAGCTTGCAGTCTTAGGTTGTGCTTTGTAAACTTTAAAGTACATATGAATTGCCCGGGGTTCTTACAAAATGATGAATCTGATTCTGCATGTCTTGGATGGGACCCAAGAGTCTGCATTTCTAACAAGCTCCCAGGTGGTGCCCCTGCCGCTGGTTTAAGGACAACACTTTACGTGACAAAAGTTCTAGGCTCCCATTATACATGACAAAAATAGTATTGCAACATTTGCTCTTTTCACTGACCAGAAATTTTAAATATTCTGTTAGGATTATTAATCAAAAGGAAACATGGAGCTTGGGTGCCTGTATACAGAAAATGAAACTCAACCCATTGGAAAAAATAAAATCAAACTTAAGTTTATCTAATCAAAAACTGCCAACTGACTTCTTATGCATGACTTTCTACTGGAATGATCCAAAGAAGGTACTGCTGCGCTTTAGCCAATCATACTTTCTTCACCTTACTCCTGTATTCACCCTATGTAAGTCTTCCTCTTATGCGCTACGAAGGCCACAAACGGCTTGCGGTCCTGAAATCAGTTGAAGCCTGGACACATTAGAACACATATCCTTTAAATTACAAAGTAATGGCACTGTTTTTGAAGAAAAGCCTCCAGAATACACTCAAGGATGACTTGAAACCAGCTTTTCAAGAATGAGTTCAAAGAAACTTAGCATGGTGGCTCACAGAAGAAGCTGACTTGTCCAGTCAATGACCTTTGGATGTTACAAACTCAAAATCCACCACTGTCGACCATCCACATAACAGATAAGTGCACCAGAAAAGAACCTTGTGGTCTATGAAGAGGCATGGTGACTGTCTACTCTGAGGAAAAATCCCTAAAACTACCCACTTCTTGCCATCGGATCAAGAAGCAACTTTTTATAAAATCCTCTGCTATAAGTATCTCAGTGAGACAGCTTCAAGCTCAGCTTTCAGCTCCTGTCCTCCTTGCTGGTTGGCTGGCAATAAAGTATTTTGTTGTTGTTGTTGTTGTTGTTGTTGTTGTTTGTTGTTTTTTTGCACAAACCACTACCATTGCTTCTATGTGAGTATGGGAGTTGGGCAGCAAGTCCTTGCTGGTATCAGTCTCGGTTGCCTGATTTATGAATCATAGCTCAAAGAAACTCTGATATTCTTATGGGCCTCAGTTTATCTTTGTACACTAAATGTTACAGTTATGTAGCAATAAATGCCTTAAACAAAAGTAGAAACAAAAACCTACCTAAGATATCCCTGTAACACAAGAGTGTCCATTTTCAAAGTGGTGCAGATTTCTCTAACAGAGCATGTATTGTGTACCTACTGTATGTTACCCTTCTGTTCTGAAACTCAACACCACTGAAAGAAGACAGGCATATCATTAAATCATTGCAGTAAATCTGGGAAGGACCAAAAAAGTGGTAATATAGAATAGATGATCCAGGATAAGTTTAGGAATCAGATGGGCTGCTCCACTGAGTGTATGCAACTCTATGCTAGTTATTTAATTGTTATAAGATACAGGATCTCATAAACAAAAAGAACAAAATAAACTTATTCTCAGAGTCAATATGTTGAAAATACACAGTATAGCATTTATTACATAATAGTTATTTTCTAAAAGTTAGTCTACTCCCCCCACACTTTTGTTATAAAAACCAAGACTCATAGTAAAATGGTGATATTTGCTATGAAATTGAATAAGATGACTCCATGCCTAAGGCATTTACAATAGAAGAGATAAAAAGAGCACAGGTGAACATTAAACTACTATGCAAGATAGAATCTGATAAATTTCATAAGATAAACTTTTAGGAAAGCATTATGGAAATAAAGGGAATTGACTCATGGCATTTAAGTTGAAGCATTATGGATAGGCAGGCTGTAGGCTACAAGAAGGAAAGGAGCATTTCTTTCAGAGAGATGCAAAAATGGGAACACTGTTAGGCAATGGTGGAAATGTCAGGGAGGAAGAAAAGCTACACTGAATGGAAGTAATAGAACTTCAAGATGCAGAGGGAATGCAAGATCATCGAGCTTGAGAGTTGGAAATGTATTCCACAGGCTTGGGATTAGTAACACTCATTTAGAATGAGAGTAGGTTCAATACATATGTTAAGTTTGGCAGCATTATGTGTAAGAGACTAAAACAGAGACTCTGGAAAGACAGCTAAGAAGCAATGTGCTTGTCTGAGTTGGGAGATGTTGAAAGGGCAATTTCAGCAGAAGAATTGAAAAGGAAGAAAATGGGTGTGAGTAGACAGAAATCAACTGGGCAGAATTTGGGGATTGTTTTCAAAGGGAAAAGTTGGCTAAGACTTCAGTTTTCCAGATTAGGGTACTAGGAGTACAGTGTTATGATTTTAAAAATATTATAAATTTAGGAGAATATATGGATCATAGATAATGGCAAAGAAATGCCCAGTATAACTGTAGAACCAGAGCTTGGAGTGACTGACTTATATAAATAAGCTGAAGTTCAAACTACATTGAAAGAAGACCTAGAACATTTCCTTAGAGAATATTCCCATGTGTAGGGAAGTGTGAGGTAATAGATAGGTAAAGAGAGAGATTCTACTGATGAGCAGGAGACAAGGAGAACCCTCACAGGTAGGGGGATGTTAGAAAAAGCACACAGTAAGAGAGCAGGTTAGCAGAGGACTTCCAGGTTAATGATCAATAGAGACAGGGGCAGATCTGGAGGTAGGCCAACCCTTTAGTTGATAGAACATACCAAGGAAACTGTCTTTAAGTTGTGTGTGCATAGCATGCACATGTTACTTAAAAAATATATTGAAGTCAAAATGCCTCAGGAGCTGTTGAAGTTTCCAAGGAGCCTACCCTCATTTCCCAACCATTCTTCAGACTATATTGTCACGAGTTATAATGAGAAGATACTTGTCTTTGGATAATGTGCAGAACTCCTCCTCTTTCTTCATTAAGTAACATAATTTCCCTGTACACTCTTACATGTTTATATTCCTAAATAGAGAAAATATACTATGTTTAGTTATCTCTCATCTCCATGGTCAATTCAATTTTTTTTCTCTCTCTCTTTCTATCTCTCTCTTGGTCTCTTTACCTCCTCCCTTCCCATCATCACTGAGTATAGAATACAATTTAAAAATAAGATAGCTGTACAGCAGAAAACTCTATAAAATTCTGTCCTGGCTCCATAATTTAACTGAATCCTAATTTCACCGTAAAAACAAATACTTAAAATGTTATACTGCATTGAACAATCTCATAAGAATTACCAAAGAAAGACCACATAATATGAAGAAGAGTGGCCTGTTAAAAGCATTTCCTATGCGTGCCATACATAATGCTAGCTATTAGCAAATCTAAGCTACTATTGCAGCAGCATAGAGAAGTAGACACGTTCATCCCCATTTTATAGTTGAGAAAGCAAAATATCATGAAGCTTAAGTAGCACAACTATTAAGTTGAAGGACTAGACCTAAAAGGAAATCTTTCTCATGTCACAGCCTGAAAGTTTTGCACTACATTGTAACAGAGACCTTTCACTTTACAGCAACCAGTGTACCAGAATTCTGTCCTCTACCAATGACTCTGAAAGATCAAGTAATGTTTCCTTTAGCAATAACAGAATAGAAACAGGACTAGTTGCATTACTGCCAGTAACAGACAACATAAGTCTGTATTATGAATAGATTAGAATGCAAATCTGATGCAAATTTTAGGACTATTGTTAGAAAATAAAGAGGATAATGAGAAGTACCTAATGCAGAGCAATTTTAATGAATTTTCAGATAAATCCATACAGGCATAAATACCACAAGGTAGTCCCCTGCCCCATCCAAAGGAAAAAAAAAAATCCCTGTTCTAGAGCACTTACAACCACTGAAATGAAATATTACATCCACAATTGGAAGAACCTCAGGAAATGTTACCACCTTTGTCAGTTACAGGTTTTCCAGGGAAGAGAGAATGCTTTTATCCAACAGGCCATATTGGAGCAATTCTAATTTTATTCATTTTTCTTTGGGTTTCCAATAGCCAGACCTCATGTATGTGTGTATGTGTGTATGTTTCAAAAGAAAGGGAGTGAAAGAAAATGTGTTAAAATATAGAGTTCTAGCATTTGATGTCTAATCTTTTTATATATATTTTTAATTGTAGATGGGCACAGTACCTTTATTTATTCTTATGTGGTGCTGAGGATTGAACCCAGTGCCTCACCTGTACAAGGAAAGCACTCTACCACTGGGCTACAACCCCAGCCTCCTTGATGTCAATCTTGAGAAAATCTATGTAAAACATCTTTTATACTATAAACTTCTGTGCAGATGAAGGAATCAGTATGACCATCTCATTTTCTTCATCTCATATCTCCATTTTTCTTAACCCTGTGCACTTTCGGAGTTTAAAATGAGTGTGAAGAACTGATTCCACTATAATTAGGATGTGTTGAAAGTGAAAAGGTGAGTACCTAACATCAGACAGAGTCAAAAAATTTAAGAATGAAAGATTCCAAAGGCAAATTTTGAGTTTGTATGTTTTTGGAGTGAAAGTGTTGAAGAAAACAAAAGGCAGACATGAGCTACAGCAGAAAAGACAGATTCTATTCAGGAAATATTTCAATGAGAGAAAAAAGACCTCAGTAGACAGCTGAGTTTAATTCCGAATGCAGCAAGGACAAGTCAGAATTTATAAACAAAGAGCAGGCATGTTGGCTGATGGGTAGAAGTTTAGTAACAGGCTTCATCATTAGTAGAAGGATTCTAGCTAAACTTAACAGGATTCCTGCTGAAGGATGTCTAGGATGGTCAGATATTATTTGGGCATAATAGGGGTTGAGGAATTTGATCAGATTTCAAAAGAGATCAGATATTAAAGGAGGAGGATTTTCTATAACTTGACTTATGATCTTTGCTGATGGGACAATGCATGGAAGGACTAAAATGAAAGCCCAAGGTCAAAACCCAATTGAGAAACGGGATCACAGGTACCTGACTTAGGTTTATTCAAGAGAAACTCTTTGTCAGAGGTGAGGCATATTGGAGCTGAGCTGCTCAGGAAAACTTGACATCTGCTGGTAGGAAAATCCTCAGTGTGGATAATGCAGAGAGCAGATGGCAAGGAGCAGGTAAGAAAAAGCAGTAAGCAACAAAATTGGGTGGGTTGACAGACTCGAAGGGATGAATAAATGGAAGTGTCAAGAATTAAGTTTGAAATTATAACCACTACAGAAAGAGCAAGAATACACTATTCTTGAAATATATCTTACTGGAAAGCTATAATGAATAATGTAATATTTAGATTTTAAAATATGACACATCTCTTTTAATCACTAGTGAACTTGGTGAATCTGAGAAATATACATAGCACAACACCCATAGCACATTTCCTTTGTAAAGGAAAATCTGTCCTCTCCTTGTACCCTAAAATTTGTTTTAGATGTATTGTAAGTTTACTATTATGTACATTTTTATTTTACCACCTTATTCTAAATAAATTACCACTTTTTTGAGCAATTATATATTAATTCTTTTAATGTGCAAAATCTGCAATACTAGGTCTACCTTTAAATTTTCTAAAACTAATCTTAGAAGCAAACTATAATTTTTAGAGCTTGCCAAGTGCATTTTTACAGTTACAATTCATTCAATTTATTCAGTAGTTTTTTAGGTCATAGATAGAACTTGACCATCTAAAATTTTGACAGCTACTCCATCTTCCCTAATTTCTTTTTAATCTCCCCAGGGTTCTGTGCCCTCCTTCCCACATATTTACTTGAAAATTATTTGAAGACTTCACTGTATATGAAACTTTGTTTGCTTCAGTGCAAGAATAAAAATGAAATTAGAATAAGTCTTTGTCACAAGGAGCATCCTCACATTGCCTCACTCTGTAAGGAAGAAAGAGTGGCCTTATGGCCTTCTCTTTCATAAGAATCATTTTAACAGAAGCTTGCTCAACATACATAGAGGAAACAACTTTTTTTTAAGTACCTCTTCCACTGGGCTATATATGTTGCTTGCCACAGTAGTCTGTTTTGGAAATGCAATTTGAAAGTCCAAGTACTTTCATCTAGAATTAAAGATAATTTTGGTTAGAGGGGAAAAATAGAGCTACATTTCAATACTCTTTAAGAAGCAGGCATTCATGTTATTACATAGAAAAAAAGGGACAAATCCATATACTCCAGCAATTCCAAATGTTAGAACATTTGGCAGGGTTTGAATCCTACCAGATTTAAGGCAAATCTGGACTATTGTGGATTTTTGTATTAAAGAGAGAGCAGATGTCTTATTCTGTGTTTAGTGAGAAAATGGATAAAGGGTTCCCTCCTGAATTTAAAGGGAAATTAATCATTGACACACTTATTTCAAGTATGGTGTGGGGTCTGTGGTTTGTTGAAAATCAATTCCTCAAATCTCTTAACTCCTTAAATCTCAATTCCTTGAATCTTATAGCTCTTCTCTGAATTTTTGCATAGCTCTTTCAGGTACCATCGGAATGGAATGGAATGCAATAACTTTAATGGAAACCTCATTGGGACTCAACAAAGAGGTCTGTCTTTAACCTGTTTATGTAAGGATTCAATGTTTGACTCTCTCAGAAGCCCTAACCAAGTCCAAGTTAATGCAGAATTTTCCATTTAATACATCATCATTCCAATGGAAGTAATGATTCTAGTCAATGCTTGGATGCATACACATTTATGTGGTTAAGAGACATGGATAGGCCAGGTGTGGTCACATACACCTGTACTCCTGGCTCAGGAGGCTGAGACAGGAGGGTAGCAAGTTCAAAGCCAGCCTCAGCAATTTAGTAAGACCCTAGGCAACTCAGTGAGACCCTGTCTCTAAATAAAACCAAAAAAGGGCAGAGGATATGGCTCAATGCTTAAGTGCCTCTGGATTCAATCCCTGGCACCAAAAAAAAAAAAAAAAAAAAATGACAGGGATATTTTTAAACCTTAGAATCAATATGCCTAAAAGGCAGTGATCTCATACAAATGTTTATAAAAGGAAAAGAAAAATAATTAACATATTTCCAAGCCAATTCACCAATCCCTGGTGAACAGTCATCTTCTAATACCTGTCTTCAAGTTTTTCTTTTCCTACCAACTGTAACAACTGCCAACTTGTCAAATGATGCAGCTTTTTCTTCCCCATGGCAACAGATTCCTGCCCTGAGTGACAGGATTTCCATATTGACAACTGGAAAATGTCCCAAATAACTCCGAGAAGCACCTGGAGTTTAATTTCACATCTTAACATCCAGAAGGAGTCTTTTTTATTATTTCTCACATGTTAAAGTGAAGTTATTTATATACCTCACAACTGATGGTGTGATGACAGCCGAGCTAAGCAGAGAGTATTTGAAAGATTCAATAAACTTAGCATCCCTGGAAATGGTAAACTAAAGTCTTTCAGAATATTTGAATGATCTTCCTAAAATAGCTAGGAATTTTAAGACATACTTGCATTTCAGAACAGCATCGAGTCTCCTTAACAACAAGAAAGGTAAGAGTGGAATAATGTGCCATAAAAGACCTCAAGCTTTCCATGTTAAAGTGTAAGTAAATGCTGGAGAACAAGTGAAAAATAACGTATTTCTGCTGCAGAAAAGGTATCTTTTAACAAAAGAGAAAGAACCATATTTCTTTCTCCCTAATGGCAACTCTTTATCACTAAAAATAGCACACTGAAAACTGACAAAGTGGAGTGTTTTTGAATAAGTCTGAATTACAGATACTGACCTGAATAGGAGCCATGAACATTATTTAAAATCATGCACATTGACAGTCCTTGTCAGAAATATAGTAATCCCTCAGTTGTCTAATTGTCAGTGTGTGTATATGTGTGTGTGTGTGTGTGTGTGCACAATTTTATTTGAGAGGTATGATTTTTCTGGTTTTAGCATACAACATAGAATCCTGTTTTCTATCCAGTGACATAGATTTCTCTTCAGATTCTACATTAGATTTTTCTGAAACTAGAAATTAAAAACACTTCAGTAGTTAATATCTTTTCTTCATATAATTCCCATGGATAGCACAAGTCTTCTTTCTCTTCCATCTTGTTTTGAAAAAAAAAAAAAAAGGAAAAACTAAACAATATGCATTTGTCACATAACAGCGTTTACTCATTTCTCATTAATGGCATCAAAGGCTTAATGTGTTTTGTTCTCAGTTTGACAGATCAAAGGTTAAGCTGCAAGTGGTTTTTGATTGCTTGGTACTGGCTGAAGACCTCACCAAAAGGTTCAACAAAATATATTGGCATCTCTCCTTTTTCCAAAATTAATGTATATGCCCTCCCTCTTTTCCTTCTCACTGAACTGGGAATGCCCCTCACAGAAATCTGCCTGCTGCATCTAGCAAGTGCTAGATGTGCAACTGGGCTGCTTCTCTTTTATATCTGGGAGCTCAGGAGCAGGAGAGATGCTGGAGGGGCCAAGTCCATGCAGGTGCACCATGCCACAGATCATAGCCAATACTTGCACAAAAAAGAAATTGAAATTCAATGTTTTCTATTTTTCCTAGTTATTGTGAAACATTGGTGAGCAGTGATTTTTCTTTGAAAAATCTTAAGAATTTAGTAGAGTTTTCTCATGGTGGCAGAAGATCAATTTTGCCTTATTTAAAAATTAATAACAGCAAGAGTACTGGCATTGCCATGGTCTCTATTTGATTCCCCATTTCTTTTCTCTCTCTGTGTGTGTGTGTGTGTGTGTGTGTGTGTGTGCTTAATTTATTTGTTCTAATTAGTTATGCATGACAGAAGAATGCATTTCAACTCATTATACACCAATGAAGCACAAAGTCTCATTTCTTTGGCTGTATACAATGCAGAGTCATATCATTCCTGCGAACATACATGTACACAGGGTAATGATGTCTGTCTCATTCTACCATCCTTCCACCCCCATGTGCCTTTCCCTCTCCTCATTCCCCTCTGCCCAATCCAAAGTTCCTCCATTCTTCCCTAGCACCCCACCACCCCCAATATGGATCAGCATCTGCATTTGAGAGAAAACATTTGTCCTTTGGTTTTTTGGGATTGGCTTATTTTGCTTAGCATGATATTCTCCAACTCCATCCATTTACCTGCAAATGCCATAATTTCATTTTTCTTTAAGGCTGAGTAATTTTCCATTATATATACCACTTTATCCATTCATCTGTGAAGCACATCTAAGTTGGGTCCATAGTTTAGCTATTGTGAATTGAGCTTGGTCATGATTCCCCATTTCCATGTAGGTAGCTACTAGCATCTTGTTGATAAAGCCCAGGGATGCTGCTAAACTTCCTTCAATGCACAGGAGATTCTCTCACTGCAAAGGGATTAGCAAACCTCAAATGACAATAGCTCTAACTTTAAGAAATCTTGCTTTAAACTATTCTATGGTGCCTGGGAAAAATTTTGCACATTCTTTCTTTTTCTCTTTTTCATGACATCATCCTTCAATGTGCCCTTCCCTCCCCTCCCTGTCACTCCACTCCTTGGAATCCTAACCATCTCTCTAGGCACAACTCAAGATCCACTGAAAACCAAGTATAGAGCTTAATATAACCTCGAATGCTCCAACAAACTATCTCTCTAATTAGCTATTAAGTTCCAAGAAAAGCCATATGTTTTCTTTTTCTTTTCGGTGGAATAAGTTATAAATAGTAACTTTAATGATTGCAATGGATTGAATCAAACTGGACTCCTATTCTGCAGAAATAGACCTTTATTTTCCAAGTAGCCTAATCATACTACACTTGGTGTTCTTTGTAAAGGGGAGAGGCTGGGGGGTAATTGGAGTAGTTACTGAATGAGAAACATCTCTATCCTTCCTAAATTGAGAAAAGAATATGTATTCTGTCTCTCATCCCATGCTTCTTGGATGACATTTTAGTATATTCCTTACAATTTTATATAATTGAATTTTATGTATAATTCAATATGATTTTATATAGTTTTTTCATGCACATAAAGGCAGATGTGCCTCAATTTCTTTGCTGGTGACCTAATTTGCAAAATTCAGGATATATGCAGCAAAATACTTTAAAGATAATTAGCCCAACTCCATCAGCTGAAGATACTTAAGCTCAGAATAATTCATAATTATAGCAGACCTAAATACTGCTTATTTTGTACTAGTCATTATTAAACAATGTTAGTACTATTACCATGTTCTTTTAACAGAAAAAATGAGAAGCAAAGATTTTAAATAAATTATCAAAGGTCTTTGACACAGAGTAGTGCTTCCAACTCAAGCCACAGATCTCCAATATTTGTGCTTTGCACTATGTACTACATTGCTCCATCAAAATTTTGCTTTTGGTCACAAGCCAGGAGAAAAACTAGAATAAAATAAAATCAGATCTTCTCTCTCCAAAGAGTGTTCATTCTACTCTGCAGCCCTATCTCTGTTTATTGGGGAAAAAAATCTCTGAAAAATGAGAATTAACATTTTTTCCTCAAAAATCAAAAAGCCATAGAGAATCAAACTTATATTTACAATATAAAGTACACCTTTATTTATCAACTTTACTCCTAAAATTGTTGACCTCTAGGAAATTTGCCTTGTAAAGGATAGTCAGTTACCATAAATTAGTAGGAGAATTGTTTTCCAAATTTTTATGTCCTTTATCTTAAACATAATTTACTTGGCATATGCAAAGTTCAAGAAGACAAACGTGTATCTGAAATGTCAATTTCTGGAATAAAACTGAAAAGCATTAATCATCTTTAAGACTATGAGGTAGCTCACTGTCCAGCAGTTCTTATATTCAAAATACTCATTAGAAACACTTTTATTTTTATCTGTCAAATAACACAATTCAAGAACTTTTTCAATTGTAAGAATTTGCTATTGGAAGACACTTTGGAATCTCTTTGCTAGCCATTTCTTAATGTTATTTCCTTAAACCACTCAGTTCTATATAGCAATATTTGTGATTAAATATATTTCCAAAGTAAAAACATTTAGCTAACTCTACAAGTGTCATCTTTTGAAGAATAAATTTGTACATGATAATATTGAAAGGCTTTTAGAATTCTGTAGCAGAGAGATTAATATAACTTGGCCTAATCCACCATGCACAGATTTTCCTAGTAGTGGTTTTTCTTTATGTAGTCACACATATAAAGATATGTGACTAATTGGTAACATAATTCAGAAAACACTGGTGTATAGATCATGGAAAGAAGAGGCAAGTCATAGAATAAGAGGAAGCTACATGAGAAATGCTTACAAATATTAAGAACTGGGATTGCTGAATCATGTGAAAAGATATATGTCCCCTCATGTCCATTTCTGCATTATTCACAATAGCCAAAATAATGGAGACAACCTTAAAGTCTATTGAGAGATGACTAGATAAAGAAAATGTTATACACATATTCAATGGAATATTATTAAGTCATTAAAGGAGAAATCCTGAATTTTTTTAGCACAGGGATGAATGTAGAAGGCATTATCCTAAGTGAAATACTCTGGACACAGAAGCAAATGCTGTATGATTTCATTTATCTGTGAAATCTAAGAGTCAAATTAATTCATTCCCTCTACTAGGTAAAGAAAGCAGGATTGCACAGTTTATGACAGGAGGCCTTCAATATGCTGTGGGACAGTGAAGTAGCTACTGCATGAAGCAGCTCATCCCATTACACATTGACCAAACCCAAATTAATCCATTCACATCACCATTCTAAATTCAGGTCCTTCTCTCCTAACCTTTGCTTATGCAAAATGTGAGGCACACTTTACCTATGAATTGAGCCCACATCTATCAGATCTCTTTCTTAAGTAATCTATCATGTATTTTAGTGTTTGAATTCTCCAAATTATTTTAATCTAATTATTTCATTTGTTAATTCTTTACCCATAAATGTCACATACTGTAATGGTTAATTTGAATTGTCAACTTGATTGGATTAAGAAATGTCAAAGATTAAGAGGTTTCTGGGTGTGTCGATGAGAGTGTGTCTAGGAATGATTGGCATGTGGATATCTCTAAGTGGATACACTCCCTAAGTATGGGCAGCACCATCCAATGGATTGGAGGCTTGGATGGAATAAAAGTTGGAAGAACAAGGAAGCAGCAGCAAATGCAAGCTCCATTCTTCTTGACCATGTTCTTGATTGCTGCTGTGATCACTGGAGGACATCAGATTCAATACCTCACTCTTTAAAGCAGACTCTGCCAGTGATTTTCCAGGGGATGTCCAGAAGCCTTCAGTTCCTGACTGGGGTACCATCATTGATCCCTCTGGTTATGAGGCTTCCACATCTTGGACTGCACAGCTACTGGTTCCTCCCAATCTCTAGTCTGCAGACAGCCATTGTGGATTATCTAGATTCTGATTGTGTAAGCCAATCTAATAAATCCCCTTTTTATAATCATACCTTCATTGGTTCTTTTCCTCTAGACAACCATGACCAATACAATTACAATCTGCTAAACATTTATAAAAAATATTGGAACAAGATTGAAGAAATATATTTCTGCTTATTACTGTAGCCCAATGCTAGGTACAAAATAATTATCATACATTGTTTAAGCAAACCAGGAAATATCCTAAGAAGGCAGACTATGTCATTTTAATAATGTTAACTCCAGGTATTTTTCTTTGTAATAGTGTCATTAGATTTTCTTAATTCCTTATTTAAAAAATATTTCTGAAATAGGAAGGTAGAAAACAGTAGCTATCTCAAAAAATTAACTAGGAAAAGCCATGGAGGGGGCTGGGGATATAGCTCAGTTGATAGAGTGCTTGCCTCCCATGTAGAAGGCCCTGAGTTCAAGCCCCAGCACCACCAAAAAAATTAAAAAGTCCCTCCCTATGGGGTGAGTCAGGAAAAAAAAAAGCCATGGTGATGATTTCAAATGGTAAATATAGATCTCCAATCATCTTGAAAATACCCAAACGGCATGAAAAGAAAAATAAGAGAATTATTTATACTCTTTATTGTTTGCTTGCTAATATGTCATAAAATTATTCTAAAAAAATTTCCTTTCTGTCACCACCTAGTTCCACTTCAATGTATATAACACTCTCTAGTTATTCTTGTTTGGATTTAGTATTTGGAAAGATTTTGGTTGAAAATTTTATATTCAATTTCATCTGTGGTTTTTGATGCTCACCTTTTATTTAAGTGAAAAAGAAAGCCAAGATTATTGAACAATTGAGCCAATTTTCAAAGGATTAGAAAAATTCTGGTCCTCTTTGACTAGAATCTAGAGGTAACAAAAAATGGTCTTTTAAGAGCTTTAGAAAATGAACACTTACTTGCAATAAATATTTCTAGGAGAGGATTTACACAAAACCATGATCTGCTATTTTTCCTCAGATACATTTAGGGCAATGATTAAGTATAGGGACAAGGACTCCAAACTCTCTGGGTTTAAATTTTCACCTACCTCTATGATGTGGGCAAATTATTTAACTTATCTGAGCCTACAGTTCTGGGAGCTATCAAAAAAGATCTTCCTCTCCAGTTTAGGTAGTCTCGCAAGTAGCAGGATGGGGAAAAAATGGGACAAGAAAAAAATTATGCATTATTTTTTAAATAAGCACTTGTGTAACTACATGCCAACCATGTTCTAGCAACTTCACAAATGATGCTGCACATAATCCTTATACAAACCTAGTGACTCGTGTATGGTCACCAACATTTTACTGGTGAAGAAGCTTGGGCACAGAGAGGTCAATGACAAGAACATAGGCAGGCTGGTTGCAGAGGCTGTGCAGTACACCACCAAGAACTACCAACCCTTGATAGTCAAAGGAACATGAAAAACACATTGAAATATGTTTCTCTGCAACAAGAAAATGGAGGGTTTTTAGCACAATGAATTGCCTTATTCAATCTTTGACAAATGTGTATGATAATCAGTGTTTCCCAGTTTGACTGCAGAATTTAATATATATATATGTATATATATTTTAAGAATTCTCTCTTAAGAATTGTGCTCCTTGGGATAAGCCTCCAGAGGAACTACTTTAAGATAAAATAACAAATTATATAGATTTGGTTTCCATAAAAGGACTTCATTAACAGATTAGAAAAGAAAACAACTATAAATGACTTAAATTCAAAATTGCTAAATGTCAGTTCCACACAAATTATTCTGAAGGAAATAGAAAGTCTACTTAGATTTCTTAATTTAAAAATTTTTAATTTGGATTATTTTTAATTAAACAATAGGAAAACCATTTCTTTTATCCTTGATATATGCAATTAAACAGCTGTCTGCTTAAAGTTATTTAAGATTCCAGGGCACTTTTTGCAATTCTGAGTACTGTTATCCACTTTGAATAATTGTTTCCCTCCCACCTAACTCCCTTTAGAATGTCAGTTGAAAGAGATATTTCTGTTGTAAACCATTATCGTTATTGTTCTTATTAGGCAATTGATCCATTAACTTTCAAAGGTGATGCATTTCAATACTGGATAAAATATTTGCTTTTATATAATCTCATTAAGAGATCTCTGGAGTCTTCTGAATGATATGATCTGCATGAATACTGAATTAATAATTGCAAGTGCTACTAGGCTTAACTGGGAAAATAACAGACAATACGCCATTGTAATTACAAACATGTTCATAATCCTTTAGAGTCTACAAATTGCGTTCTCAAATTTTATCTACAATCTTCATGAAATAGGAAAAGCAAATTGTTCTCACTTTCTAAAAGAACAAATTTGGGCTCTGGAAAATAGGAAATGCATAGAAATTCAATTAAATAATTATTAGTAAAAATAAGATATGTACTATATTCTAAGTTTTCTAAAATTAATGCTGTTTTGCGACTTAATTTGATTGAATTTTATATTTGGATGTATGTAAATAATACAAACATTAGTAAAATAATGAATGAAAATTATTCGCATTTAATTTCTTTGTCTTACTGTTTTTAAATAAACACATTGGGGTGAGAGGATAGTCTTAAGTTTGCATTGTGTTCAAGCCATTCTGGAAAGTGGTTGTATCTTTCCTTGAGTAAAAATATGTTTCTTCCTGGATCCATAGACCTGAATTCCTGAATCCTAGTTACACTCAATGTAAACCTCCTCCAGGAGGGTTTGGATCCTGGCTTTGTGAGCTTAGTTTAATAACATAGAGTGTAGAGAATCAATATCATCAGACCGGGTTATTGTGCATGCTCCATTGGCATGTGTGACGTGTTAGTGCAAAAGAAATCATTTCTGTGCCAGCTGTATTTGTAGCTATTAGTGAAATACACTCTCCTTTGGGGAATTCAGAGGAAAGGGCACTTCATGAAGATTTGAGCCTATCCAATCCACAGTTCTCAAACAAGCTCTTGGCAGTACGCTTCATTGTGTTGCCATGGCAGGCTCTATGATATTTCCTCATTAAACAAATGTATTTTTCTCAAGAGCTTGGGTTACTTTTTAGTAGATAAAAAGAGTGGCAAGCAGTGCTTTCCATTTTCATCCCCAAGATCAATCATCATATGTCTCTTTAGCATGAATGTAATGCAAATTAAAAATATCTAATGATGTTCAGGACCACAGGTAGCATGAACTAGTCTGGTGATTATAAATAAGTAGAATTCTAAATAGAAACTAGCCAGAGAGCTAGTAAATAGGATCTTATTTACACATCAAGTGCTGACTTTTTGAAAGCACACTGTTTCACATATGAAACTCTACTTTTTGTGCCTTATGCTGGGGTTACTCTGTTGCTAGAATATGAGGGAGGTTCTGAGGGCAGGACCTGGCACCTGACTTTCTCAATGTAGATCACGGCTTCACCCAGTGGAGATACCATAAACGCTCAGCAAGCCACCTCAGCTTTACTAGCCTCAGTTTTCCTATAATCTAACTGATAGGAAAGTAGGATGCTGACCTTTTCTGTAATCCTGACTCTGTGATATCAGAAGCAGAATAGCTTCAAGAAACAAGATTCAGGATGAGGGTAGGGGAGGAAAAGTATGGATTTGAATGAGAAAAACAATCATTATAGATGAGACTCTCAAGGAATTGCAGACATTGTATTGCAAGGAATTGTATGCTGGTGACACAGAAGTCACCCAGAATAGAGGAAGGATCTAGGGAGCAGAAGATTTCCAGGTATATGTTATTGTATTTTTTTTAATGAATGTAGAGAGAGAAATTAAAATGTCAGTGGATGAGAACAAAGGAAAGGAAATGTTTTCTATTGCTGAGTCTCAGAGGCATGTGGATCATGTATGATTAAAAGAGTATGAAGAAAGTAAAAAACCAAATGTTATCTCTCCAATTTGGGGAAAAGAAGAAAAAGAACCATGAGCTAGACCCAAATGGGTAGAATGACATTTAGCTGAGCAGGAATGTGTCACCCCACAAAATGGGGCTCCAGGTGGTTCAGTGGGAGGGTGTGGGGGGATCAACTCCTCACTTGTCTGCTTGTTAGCTGTCTGTTTAGGTTTTATTCTTAGACACTCGAATTAACATTAACCTCCACAAGTCGTTCAAAAGCCTCGGGTCATTCCTTCCCAAGATCCCAGCACTCAAGGTTGGTCAGAGTTATATACTGGCGCTATTTTGTCTCATGACACTACGTCACCAAAGTGTCCTCTTCTAGTATCTCTAGTACCTGATCTTTTCATTCTGTACACCAGACTTCTAATCTAATTCCTTATATTGTTGAGCTCCTGGTAATTTTTTAGGTTCAAAATGCTTTTAATGTTTTACACTATTTGGATAAATGTCCATAATGTATGTACATAAACCTAGCAAGATTTTAACAAATCATCATTCTGAATAAGTCACTCAATAACATTTTAAATTGTGTTTATAATACAATAAAGAACTGAGCTGCCATTCAAACATGTGAAAATAAATTTCATATTTACAAAAAATCGATGTCTAGATTCCATCTCCAAATAGGAAATAATCTATTTCTCTTACACTACATCTGCACTTTATTTTACCTTCCTTCTTCCTAGAGTTTAAAGATGCATACACACCAAAAATTATGCACATTCGCAAAAATTACATAAGACCAGAAATTTTGGCTGGTCATGGTTTCTGCACTTCAGAAATGTAGCTCAGTTCTCATCACTTGAAATTAAGTCAGATGTTATCCCAAATATTTTGGAGTGTTGTCTTCTCATCATTTTTCTGAGTGAATTCTTGCAGGCAACCCTGATTGGACAGAATAGTCTCTATTTGAAGCTGTTGTGTCACGTGCTACATAACATCATGAGGAATATGATATTATAAGAGTCGTATAATCCTGACTCCTTTTTACAAATGCACGTATCACCTATCCCCTCTCCACTCAAAAGTCTGTACATCATATCAGGGATAATAACTAAGTTTAGATTTTGCCTTTTTTTTCCTTAAATATATACAAAATTATATATAAAATATATATAAATATATATCAAATGAAACTTCATATTATAATATAAATATTTATTTAAAATATGTGTATTTTAAAGTTAATGCTAAAAATATTTGGTTTAATAAAATGAAATATTTGGTAAAATAGTAAAACATGAAAATATCTTTCTGACTATTCTAAAGAATGATAAACTCAATGGATTTCTGCATTTGTTCTATCTGTTCACTTTTCAGAACCATACCACTAACATGGATATTAAGATTTAAAGGATCCATTCCTATAGTTAAAGTAATGGTCAAAAAGTTGATGACTCATAATTCCTTTTCTCCAGGCCAGAACTACTTTCTATGATTTTGACCCTATGAATTATGTAGTCAATATTTACATTCGGATGCTTTTAGCCTCAAATAAAACTATTCTAAAAACTGAATTCATTAACCTGTCTTTATATGGCTACCTTAAGGGTTCCCAATTCAATTTCACTAGTATTCACCAACATGCTTAAGAATGATAACTTATAGTTCCAAGCATCTTTCCAAATAGCTGTCCTACTTCCCTTACTTATGCATGACCAATCATATGTCCATGCTAACCCCTATGTGTATTTTAAATATATAATTATCTCTCTCACTTTATTGAAGTTGGTCTTTAGTTTCAACTCTTGCTTCCTGAAAACATCCCTTACAGTATCAAATAATCTTTTTAAAAGGGTAAGTCTGATCATAAGAATCCTGGGGTAGATTTTGAAAGCCCTGCCTTGCAATTAAGAAAAATGGAGTGTATTTTTTCAATACTTGAATTCAGGTTGCTCATGTGACTGATTTTAGCTAATGGACATGGGTAAGCATGACAACAGAAACTCCAAAGGTTCTTACACATTGGTTCTTGTTTCTCACAGCTCTTGTAAAACTTCCACCATCATATGAGAAAGTTCAGTACCGTATGCTGAAAGGTAGGAGTCCAATCAGTCTGCACTCACTTTATCAGCTAACCGAAGATACATGAGTAGGAACAGTTGAGACTAAGAAAAATACTCCCTTATTGAGGACACAGAAAATTGTCAGTTCACCAAGTTGTGAGCTAAACAATTATTCTTTTAAAGCATTAAGTTGTGGGATGGTTTATTCCTCACTAGAAGATTAATGATACAGGTTCCTCTAATAGAACTTATCAAGTCTATCTCATTACCCTAAAATACATTGCAGAGTTATGGAAAAAAACAAAGAAAGTATAGTATGCAAAGAAATAGTAGCTGAAAAATTCCCCAGATTGCAGAAGATGTATGTGTACAGATTCAAGAACCCTCAAACATAATAAAAAGTCTAAATAAATCTATACAAAGGAACATAGCCAGACTTCTGAAATGTGAAGACAAAGACAAATTCTTGACAACAGTAAAAAGCAAACAACATTACATAGAGAGGGAGAATTTTTCTCAATGAAAGAGGCTTTCTTATCAGGAAAAAAAAAAGAGGATCCAAAGAAAGGGGGGAAATGATATAACCTTTTCAAGTGTCAATGAAAATACTCTTCAGGAATAAGGTAAGAATACAGACTTTTTCAGATTAAGGTAACTTAAAATAATCCTTCACCAGCAAATCCGTCCTGAAAGAATGGGGCTGGACAAAACTTCTCAAAACATAAAAAGTTAATAAATAAAGACAGTTTTTGCCATAAAGAAAAAGAAATACATGGTAAGTAAAAAAATGGATGAACAGAATAAACTCGTCTTCTTTGAATTATTTTACATTGAAGGGATGAACGAAAAACTAAAATGTTTTTTGGTATGATTCTAAATGTATATGGAGAAAACAAGACAATAATAAGTGTGGGAGGGTAGGGACTCATAGGAAGAGTTTTCTATACTTCATTTGAACTGGCAAAATTGTGACTGGATGGTATTATTAAAATTTATATATATATATGTGTGTGTGTATTTATATAAAAAAATAATAAAGGGACCTCTTAATAATAAAGCAAATCAATGCAATCAAAACATTCTTTAAGTAAATCAAAATGGGCTTCTGATATGTGTTTATGTAAATCACATGAGACAGGAAAATTTAAATAGATAAACAAAAACACAAGGAAAAATTTGCAGATGTAAACCATAATAAATAAATCAAATACAATATTAAATGTAAATGTCTAAACATAACAATCAAAAGACAGAGATTAGGAGAATGGATTAATAATTAGGACCCAACTATATATAATAATTAAGAAACTCATTTCAAATATAATAACATAGGTAATTTTCAAATGAGGGGAGGTAAATATGAATCTTTCAAACATTAATGGAAAAAAAAGAACAGTGTTATACGATTATCAGACAAATGAGATTTCAACCAAACAAAATTTCCAGAAAAGTACATTATATAATGGTAAATGGAAAATCAACCAAGAAAACAAGGTATTCTTAAATATCTATGCACACTCAAAAGAAAAGAGCAGCAACAGTGTGAAGCAAAATATGATAGAGCTAAAAAGAGAAATAAAATATATTTATACTATTTATAGTCTATTTTCACAAATATTCTTGGTGACTTGCACGTACTTTTTAGGTAAGATAGAATATTTAGACAGAAAATTAATAAAGATAAGAAAGAAATTCAACAATAGCATCAACTAATAGGAGTGACATGGAAGAATGACTCATCTCTCAACAACATAATGAACATTCTTGTTAAGGGTTCAAAAACATATACCAAGGTAAGCAATATTTCATATTTTGCCAGAGAAAATCTCAGCAAATTCATAAAATTTGAACTCAAACAATGTGTATTCTCTGATCAAAATGAAATCAAACTAAAAATCAATAACAAAAGAGTAACAATAAAATATCCAAGCATTTGAATACTAAAGAAAATTCTTCTAAGTAATTCACACATCATAGAAAGTACCAAGGGATATAAAGAAAATATGTAACTGAATAAAAATAAAAATACAACATATCAAATTTGTGGGGTGCAGCTAAAGCAGTGCTCAGAGGGAAAATTTATAGCAGTAAGAATGCATTGGAAAAGAGGGAAATTCTCAAACCAATAATTCAATTCCTATTTTATGTACTTGAAAAAAAAAGCAAAGTAATTTCAAAACATGTGAAAGGAGCAAATAATCTTAATAAGAGTAGATGTCAATAAAATCAATAGTGAAAATCAATGAGGCAGAATTTTCAGAGATTAGTTGCACTAACAAACTGCTAGGGAGATAAAGAAAGAAAAAATAAAGAACAGATACAAGTTATTGCTCTAAGAAATGAAACAAGACATATCAGTACAGGCCCTACAGACATCAAAACGACAAAACAGTAATACCATGAGCAACTCTATATGCCCAAATCAAACCACAAGATGATATACACCAATTTTTCAAGCGGTAGCAAGCACCACAACTCAGTAAATATGAAATACTTTGTATGGTCAAATAACTGTAAAGGAACTCTCAAATAAGAAATCTCTTGTTTAGATGCTTTCCCTGGAGAAATTTACCTACTGTTTACAGAAAAATTGACACCAACTTTATACAATCTCTCTCAAAAATGGAAGAAAAAGGATCACTTATAAATTCAATTTATAAAGGTAACCTGAAACCACTACTAATAAATATCAGTGTGAATAAAAGAGGAGAAGGAAGAGATGACAGACAATATTTTTTATGAATATCATATAAAAATCCTTAACAAAATATTAGGACATAGAATTCAGAAATGCAAGATCCATTCACTATCCAAAAATTATTCATTGTAATGCTTCATATTAACAGGCTAAAAGAGGGACATCATGTTACCATGAGTTCAGAAAAACCATTTGACAAAAACCAATATCCATTATTTATGTTAAAATCTCTCAAAAATATAGTAATAAAAGGAAAGGAAGGAAGGAAGGAAGGAAGGAAGGAAGGAAGGAAGGAAGGAAGGAAAGAAAAAAGGCCAAACATAAAAATATACAACACTTTGGAGATTTGGAAGAAGTGAATTATAACCACAATGATTTATCTCTACACATCTTTCAGAATGGGTAAAATAAAAATTAGCAAACACACACACACACACACACACACTCACACACACACAATAAAACCCTGCAATTGCACTCATGCATGGTCATTATTTCCCCAAAGAAATGAGAAATCAGGTTCATATGAAAACCCATACACAATGTTTATTACAGCTTTATTCATGATAGCCTCCAAATGGAAACAATCCAGATGTACTTCAGTTGATGGATAGTTACAAAAAAAATGTGATGCATCTGTGCCATGGAACACTACCAAGCTGCATAAAAACAAACAGACAAAAACAAGGAAAGGAATTATGGATCCACACCAAAATCTGGATAAATCTCTAGAGAATCGTGTTGGATGCAAAAAATCGAATCACCAATGTTCCATTGATGATTCCACATAAGTATGCAGTAGCATTCTGGAAAAACCAGCATTTTTGAAATGGAAAGATTGGTGGTTGTTAGGAGCAGTGGTGGAGAATGGAAGTAGGTGTGGTCACACAAAGCAACATGAACCTTTTTGATGGAAATGTTCTCTGTATTTTCACTGTATCCATGACAACATCCTAGTTGTTATGCAAGATGTTATCATTAGAAAAAACGGAAGAAGGTCACATGGCACTTCTCTAGAATATTTTTTAACAAAAATACATGAATCTACAAATACTTCAAAACAAAAAGCTTTAGGAATATCTTTAGAAAATCTTTAGAAAAGCTTAATTCTGAGAAATTCTCCCATCATAGCTCTACATGTAGCCTTGAATGTCAACTTACTAGCATTTTACAGACTAAACTTAAATAATTTACTCTTTGTATAATTATGAACTTCCATAGTGGATTATAAGCTCTGTGAGGTTAGCAACCACGTCTACGCTGCTCACAATTGTATTTTTTAGTTCCATCCCTAATTAATAGAAATTTCTCAGTAAATGTTTATTTGGTTATCAATTTAATCAAGCCTGTGAAATCATTAATTTCTTTCTTGAATTCCTCTGCTCAAAACTATCACTTTACTTACTTATAATGGTCAAACTGGGAAAACCAATGAAATAATATAGTTTTTCTTTCTTTCCTCTTTCTAGCTGTTCCTAGAAGGTACTTCTCACCGTACTCCCAAATGCAGTTTTGATCTTGTGCCTTTGCACATATTTTTCCTAAAATGACTCTAAACATACAATCTACGCATATAAATTGGCTGATCCTTGAAGGTTCAGCACACATTCCATTTTCCCAAAATATTAGCTTGCATTAATCTCTTCATCAGAGAATTTTGCAAGACTAATGCAAATTATAATTAAGGAATTTATTTCTGTGTTCTTGATTCACTGTTGTATATTTATTTCTTCATGATAAGTGTGTGTGGAAAATATATGGATTACTATGGACACAGTGCACATTTAAGGAAAATGACACATCATTTCAAATAACTAAAAGTAAAGGAATCTTCCTTTTTAGCTTTCCCAGTCTCAATAAATTTTAAGTAATGAAGAGCTATTTTTGCAACCTATATCATTAGAAGATATAGAAGAAGGAGCATGGGTATAAATTTGGAGAACAACCTCTGTATGACTTTAGACTCAGGTAATTTGCCTTTTCTTTATCTGCATAGATGACAGGTGGAAGGATACCTCATACATTGCTCTATAAATGATTCTCACACAGCAATAATCTTCCTTGAGAATACTTTTTGACACAAGAGAATGGTCCCAATTTATGTCCTGGAATTTGATAGATGCTTGAATTGCAGGGAGCTTCAATGATGCTGGGGCTTCGGAGAAGTAATGTAGAACAGCGGCAAGATGGGATGGTATATTATTTGTTACTGCTGTATAATAAATTATGTTCAAACTTGACAGTTTATAAAACAACATTTATCATAATAGTTTCTGTAAGTCAAGTACCCCGATGTGGCAAACTAGGTGCTCATGCCTTAGAGTCTTTTACAACGGATCAGTTACTCTACCACGAAGGGCTCTAGGCTGCACTGAAGACTTAGAATGGGATTTTTTAGTTCACTCCCAATCCTAATCATGTGGGCTTTGTTCCCTTTGGATTATTGCATTGAAGGAATTCACTACAGGCCCTGCACTCCTTGGTGGTTGGTGGCTCAAAGTCTCCTCAGTTTCTTTTCTTTTTTAGAAAGTTTTTAATTGTTCTAATGAGTTATACATGAAAGTAAAATGCAATTATATATTTTGATAAATCATACATAAATGGAGTATAGTTTCTCATTTTTCTGGTTGTACATGTTGTAGGATCACATCAGCCATGCAGTCATATATATACATGAGGTAATAATGTCTGTTTCACTCTATCCTTCCTACCCCCACACCCCTTCATCTCCCTTCACTCCCCTCTACCTATAGGGGGTAGCACCCCACCACCACCGTATTGTGAATTAGCATCACATATGAGAGAAAACATTTGGCCTTTGGTTTTTTGGGGGGTATGGCTTATTTTGCTTAGCATGATATTCTCCAACTCCAGCCATTTACCAGCAAAGGCATAATTTCATTCTTCTTTAAAGCTGAATAATATTCCATCAGATCATCATATATATATATATATATATATAAAAAATATTCCATCAGATCATATGTATACATGTCACATTTTCTTGATCCATTCCTCTGATGAAGGATGCCTAAGTTGGTTCCATAGTTTAGCTATTATGAATTGAGCTGCTATAAACAATGATGTGGCTGCATCACTGTAGTATGCCGATTTGACCCAGTTATCCCACCCCTCAGTTTATATCCAAAGGACTTAAAATCAACCTCCTTCAGTTTCTTACCACATCAACCTATCACACAAGACTGCCCCATGACATAGTACCTGACTTTCCTTAAGGTAAACAGCCCAAGATAGAGAGATAGATGATGGATGGATAGATGATAGGTAGGTAGGTAGGTAGGTAGGTAGATAGATAGATAGATAGATAGATAGATCAATTCATAGATACAGAGATTGAGAGAATAAACTAGAATTTGAGAGAGAACCCCCTTATTGAGGATCATCTTAAAAAATACTTATCATTTTTATTCATTCATTCATCTGTTGTGGTGGTGGGGGTTAGGGAAGAATAGAGTTACTTTAGGTTAGGTAGAGGAGAGGGAAAAGAGGGGAGAGGGGTATGGGGCTAGGAAGGATAGTAGAATGAATCAGACATTATTACCCCATGTACATATATTACTATATGACCAGTGGTCATACAACATGTATAACCAGAGAATGAGAAATTATACTCCATTACATAAGATGTATCAAAGTGCATCCTACTGTCATGTACAACTAATTAAAACAAATTTAAAAAATTTAAAAACTATTGATCATTTATGGGAATCCTGGTTAAATGACATGATTCGAACATTTCTAATAAACTCAGAGACAAGAATGTTATCTGGAGCTTGGATAAGTTTACTGCTTGCCCAAAAGGTAGCTCAAGGAAGGAGGCGAGCAGAATACAGGGTTCTTTCACATCAACTCCCTCATGCTGTGGGCTGCGGAAGTTGCCCTCCTGAATGTGGAAGAGTCATAGGTATTTACTAGATAGTCTCTGAACTATTTACTGTCAGCACCAGAGGCAATACAGGATGATAGGAAAACACCAGTCACAGAGAAATGACAAAGAATATGTCACACATTGCCTCAACCAAACAAGTAGATGACCCCTTTGTCTTGCTTGGACCAAGAACAATTGTGGAGAATTCCTGAGGAAGCTGGAATGAAAAGCATACAAATGTGAACAATGACTACGAGAATAAATCCTGGATTTAGTTGACTGTTTTCTGAGAGAATCTGATATTTTATTACAGAAAGGAGAATAAAAGTTATTGGTTTAGGCTAATTTTACAGATGGGCCTAAAAAAGATACCTCTTCTGTTGAGAAGTAAAGTGGAAATGAAAAAAAAATCATTTGTAAGAAACATTTTTTTTTTAATCTTTAAAAGTAGCTGGGGTGACTATTGAGTCAGCATACCGGTTTTTACCATTTGCTTGCATTACAGGTTTATGGTTTACCAATATTCTTATCAGTCTCCCATCCATTATGTATGCATTTACAAATGTCTTAATCTCTCTTTACAAAGTCCATCTCTGCATTTTCCCAAATTTTCTGTTCTTATCACTACCCTCACTTAATTTATTAGTTAATAAACCTATTAAAAATTAGTAAAAGATTAACTCAGACCAACTTCTGTGTTTTCTTCCCCAAGCATGACCTCCACGCACCCAGAGTAACTTCAGGTCACTTTATAAAGAAATATAAATAACTCTACTTAATGGAACTTACCAATTCTCTGTCTGAAATGATGTGGAAGCAGCTGGAGAATTCACGGAGCCTGAATGAGATCTTGATTCAATTGCTCCTGTTGCCACACCAGATGATGAAAATCTCTAGGTAACTCTTGTCTTTGTGTTTCTACTGGAAAAGTTCTTGCCTGAATTAGCTTCCAGAAGAGTCCTGCATCTGACTGTCTAGTGAGTCATGATGAATCAGGAGGCTCTAAGCTGAGCTCTGGAAGTCATTATCCTTTTCATTTTTTGAAGATGTATGGATCTTCTCTTCTTCATATACTATGTGCTCTTATTCTGTCTCTCCACCTATGGTAGCTTTTTAAAAAGTTTTATTTTATTATTAATTGGCACACACGGTTGAATACATGTATGTATGGGGTATTTGTACACATTATATAACAACCAAATCTAAATGATTAGCACATCAAATACCATAAATACTTAACATTTCTTTGTGGTAAAACATTCAAAATTCTCTCTTCTAGCTATTTTGAAATAAGACATATATTATTATAAATTATAATTACTCTCATATGCAATAGAACATGAGAACTCTTCCCTGTTATCTAAATGTAACTTTGTACCCATTTACCATCCCCTCCCCATCATCCTTCCCCTGTATCCTCCTCAGTCTCTGGTAACTGCTGTTTTATGATGATTCAGTATTATTATTTTTGTGTCTGGCTTATTTCGTTTAACATAAGATCCTCCAGATCCATCAGTGTCACAAATTATGGGATTTCATCTTTTGTGTATCTTACATTCTATATACACATAACACATTTTTTTCAGCCATTCATTGATTGATGGGCACATAAGTTGATTTTATACATTGACTATTGTGAAATATAATGTAGTAAATATGGAAGTGCAGCAATTTCATCAACACACTGATTTCATTTACTTTGAGGGTATACCCAGTAGTGGGGCTGTTGGATCACAAGATAGTTCTGTTTTTAATTTTTGAGGAAGATCTATACTGTTTTCCATGATGTCTGTAAAAATTTACTTTCCCACCAAATGTGGGTAAGAGTTATTTTTTCCTTCATATTCCTACCAACATTTTTAAACTTTTGTCTTTTTGATAATTGCTATTATAACTGGAGTAAAATGATAACTCACTGTAAGTTTGATTTTCAATTCCCTCATGATGAGTAATGTTGAGAATTTTTTCATGTACTTGCTGGACATTTTTATGTCTTTCTGAGAAATAGTTCTTCAAGTTTTTATGTATTTTGGATTGGATTATTATTATTACACCCTAGTGAGTTGTTTTGATTCCTTATATATTCTAGATATTAACTCACTATCAGATATATGTTTGTGCACATTCTCTCCCATCCCACAGGTTATCTCTTTTCTCTGTGATTGTTTCATTTGTTGTGCAGAAGCTTTTTTATTTGATATAATCTTGTTTGTCTAATTTTTTTTTTAATTTGTTGCTTCTGCTTTGGGGATCCTTTCAAAAAAATTCTGTCTAGTTCAATGTCCTCAAGCATTTCTCTATGTTTTCTTCCAGTGGTTTCATAGTGTCGAGACTCATTTTAGGTCTTTAATCTAATTTGTCTTGATTTTTGTAACTAGTGAAAGATAGGAATCTATTTTCATGCTCCTACATGTAGATATCTAATTTTCCACCACCATTTATTAAAGAGACTCTTCTTTCCCCAGTGCATGTTCTTGCCCCATTTGTCAAAAATCATTTTGTTATAGATGTCTTGGTTTGTTTCTGAGGTTTTTTATTCTGTTCCTTTAGCAGGTGTGTCTGTTTTTATGTTAAGGCTCTGTTATTTTGATTATGATAGTTTTGTAGTTTATTTTTTTTAATCAGGTAGTGAGGTGTCTCCAACAGTTTTATTTATTTATTTAGCTTAAGATTTCTTTGGCTCTTTGCAGTCAGTAGTGCTTCCATTTGAATTTTATGATGATTTTTTTCTAGTTCTGTGAAGAACGTTATTGAAGGGACTACACTGAACATGCAAATTGCTTTGTGTAGGATTAACAGTTTAACAATACTAATTCTTCCAGTTCATGCACATTGGATATCTTTTCATTGCTTTATGCCTTCTTCAAATTCTTTCCTCAAGACTTTGTGGTATTATTGTAAAGATCTTTCACCTCCATTAAATTTATTCCTAGGAATGTTATTGTAGCTATTGTAAATGGGATTGCATTCCTGCTTTATCAGAAAGTTTGCCAAGGGTACATAGAAATGCTATTAATTTCTATATGTTGATTTTGTAACAATCTTTTAACAATTTATTTATTAGTTCTAATAGTTTTTTTGGTGGACCCTTTAGAATTTCTATATATAACATGTCATCAGAATATAGCGAACAGGCATCCTTGTCTTGTTCAAGATCTTGGAGGAAAAGTTTCCAACTCTTTTTTCCCATTCAGTATGATTTTAGCTGAAGGTTTGTCATATATGAACTTTATTGGATAGATGTCTATTCCTTCTATACAAAATTTGTTGAAAGTTTTTAAATTAGCTAAGATCTCAACAAACATTTCCCTTTTTGTTTGGTTTTCAATGCTCTGTGCATTCACATTTTCTAATCTGAAACATTACTTGTAGTTGATTGCACATGTCTCTGAACTAGGGTTTAGAAGGTATTTTTCTTTCACTTCTCTTTAATTAAATAAATGTTTTAGTTCATTTTATGTTCCATCAATCTTTTCTTTTTACCCTTAAATAAAAATTAGCCTCATTTCCACTACTAGAACTAGCATGACTAAAAATATGTATTCTTACTCTCTACATGTAGTATTGATCCTTATATTGGATACACTCTTAACAAAACGTAGCTTACAATACTCAACACTCTCCTTAGACATCCTGAGACATATGCCTACTGAAATCTTGTCATCACTATATAACATGAGTAGTTTTTATGTATTTATAGCCTAACTTCTTTTTAATACCTTTCTTGGTATCCTTCTTAAACAAAGGTATGGAAAGTTTCATAAGCCATTGCTTTAAAGCAGTAGAAAATAACTGGAAGATATCGAAAAATATTTCTGGGGAATTCAGAAACCACTTCTTAGGACAGAAGGATAAACATCATATTTCTCATTTATATTCAATTATTGAAGATTTTTCTCCTTTTATTTTTATTTGAATCAGTTTTTTGTTTTTCCTATTTTTGTCCTTATGAAAACATATGGACACCACAGTGTAATGAAATATTTTGAATTCTTGAACAAATAATCCCAAATCTATTTGATCCTTGCCTAGCATGAATTAGCTATATGACCTTGAATCAAATTTCTGAACTGCCTAAGCCTCACTTTACTCAACTATAATTGATTGTAATAATATTTATACTTATTTAAACATTGGAATTAAATACAGTGACTAGCAGATGTCCAATGAATGATACCTCTTGTAGTTCTTGATCTTGTAAAATGAATAGATCAATTTGGTTACCAAATAAGAATAGCTAACACTTAAGAAGTCATTTTTACATAATTTAAAAATCAGATATATGCAATAGAATTTCAAGATTCATTCATGCTACTGCTCTGTTATGCAGAGAACATGTAGCCACTTTATTTTGACTATAACTAATGTAATCCTGCAAAGCTATTTCATGACATGTCTGAATTGATCCAGACAGTAGACAAAATATTCCTGGGTGGGCTTAACTATTCAACATTTGCTCTTTTTTTTTTTTTTTTTTTTTTTTTTGGAGCTCTTTTTCCTCAGTCATTCAGAACTCCTCTGAAGTTCTTCCTTTCTGGTCTCCTCGGTTACTTCCTGCTTGTCCACTCACCTATTAATAATGATGGCTCTTCAAGTCTCAGTTCTCAGCTTATTCTCTTCCCAGTATGCACTTTCTTCCAATTACACGTACTAAGCTTTTTCATTTCATTACTGACCATTCTCAATTCAATTCCTCCAATGTTTTCTCCTCTTCTGGAGCCCAGATCCTTAATATTTCCTCTTGAGGCTTAATCTGAACACTTCTCAATGTAGTATGCCCAATAATCTAACCTGTGATGTTCTCCTCTAAGCTCTTCTCCTCCCCAGTTTGGAAAATGGCACCATGATGTGCTCAATAGCTTCTGTCAGAAAATTAAAACTCACTCTTGATGTGTTGCTGTCTTGCAACATCTACATTGTCAAATTTGATTTGCTTCTAATTCCAGGGCTGTTCTCACAGTCTAATCTGTCACACTCTCTCACATAGATGAATGTAAAGGCTTACCATTCCCTCCAATTATTTTAGAGGAATGTTTGTCATTGAATTTTGAAACATTAAAGATACACTTTGGTGTAGGAGAATAATTAAACAATAAAAAAAATTCAAGGTTTTTGGGTTTTTTTTTTTTTTTTTTTCAAAACATAAAAGACCTCTTCATTTTCTGTTTCATGTGGAGCCAAAAATTCTGCATCAGCTGTCAGCCTGTGGGGAAAGAAATGAAGTTTCTCCTATTGTCCTTTGGGTGAGTGGGCTTGTCCTACCTAAAGAACAAAGCATGTATCATTGGAAACCATGACTGTAATTTCTCTTTCAGCACCATTGATTTTGTAATGAGAAAAATTCTTGGCAGGTTTTGGTAATAGGATATCTATCAAATCTAATTTTTTTGAGATTAGGGGTTTTTATTTATTATGAATCTTGGGAAACAACTGAAAGAATATAAATTAGGAACTATTAGCCAGGGTAAAGCTAATCCAAAAGCATGTTTGTAATTTTATCAACATATTATTTTCAGAGTCCCCATCAAAATTCTTAGAAAAGAAAAATTCAGTCTATAACAGGAATTGATTGTTTGGCTAAATTGTTTTCCATGCAACTGACTTAAATTGAACTGACTAAATTGGTATCATTCATATTGGTTTGATAATAGCTAACACCCAAATAACATTTCCTTATGCTACTCTCCTAAGCACCTTATGCACAATAACTTATTTAATCATACAAAAACCTCAGGAGATGAGTACTAGTCTTACTCTCATTTCACAGAATAGAAAACTGACACACAGCCGGGCGTGGTGGCACAGGCCTGTAATCCCAGCACGTGGGAGGATCATGAGTTCAAAGCCAGCCTCAGCAACTTAGCAAGGCCCTAAGTAACTCAGTGAGACCCTGTCTCTAAATAAAATACAAAATAGGGCTGGGGATGTGGCTTCAAACTATTAGGGTGCGGAAGAACTGGAATTCAGAACCAGTCTGTCTGGCCTGAGAGCCCAAGCATTTACATATAATGCTGTACTTTTTTTTTTGCTCCTAGTGTATCAAGTTTGAAGATTTAAAACTCATGATCCAAAAATTCTCTTTAAATTTTTATAAATGGAGATTCAACATGGTAAATTAAGTTCAGATCTAATTAACATTTACTAAGCACCAATTATATGAAAGCACTGCTAGATGTTTTCATGCACAGTTATCAGTGATTCTAACCACAGACTTTAAGATCAGCTCATTTATTAACACTATGATATTTGCTTTTATTTTTGCAGACTGCATTTTGATTCATTGTACACAAATGGGGTACATCTTTTCATTTCAATGATTGCACATGATGTAGATTCATGCAATTAATGTAATCATACATGTACATAGGGTAATGATGTCTGTCTCATTCCACTATCTTTCATACTCCCACCCCTCCCCCCTCTGAGTTTCCTCTATGTAAACCAAAGTTTAATGCTGCACTCTTCACTCTTAGAACAACTCCATTTTCTGTGTCTTTCATGGGAACTTACATGTCACTTTTGCTAACATTTGGGTTTAAATACATACTTCCTAAAACACAAGTGTTTCTAGCAGAAAATTGATTTGATTTGCAGATATTACAGTATAGAGTTTATGCCTTCCCATAGGCACCATAACTTTATTTTCGGCCGAGTTGTCAGTTACTCAGCATTATTTTTTAACATGCCTTAGAGGTAGTTAGAATGAAAAATCTAAATCTATATATCTATATCTATGCATTTTATTTCTTTTTACTTTAAGTCAGACAAATGTCAAATCTAAAGCATTTAATTAAATTACTATAATTTAAATAATTTTATTTTTCCCAGTCTTTAAAATTCTATACTTAGAAAGAAAATATTTTTGAATCAATGGCTTGAGCTAATAAATAGAAATGGTATCTTTTTGCCATGCTGAGAGTTGATAACTGAATCAGGGAACTTAGAAAGACCATATGTTCTATCCAAAACATAGCAAATCAGCTAACGGCATTTTCAGTGTTCTAAAATGCTGATTATTGTTTAAAATTCAAATAATAAATTAATTGAAATAAAAATATATTCTCTGCAACTTCTATACTAATTCTATCTATGAAGTTGAATAATTGTATCTAGACTAATCATCATTGTTTACATAGGAAATTAAAATAGATTATCATAATAAATTATCTGCTAACTGTCTTGAACTGATGATTAAGTGGGAACAATAGCCATAAGTTACTCATCTGTGGGCAAGGTTATATGAATATTCTTAGACAATCTGAAGGAAAATGAATAGATGCTCATCTGGACCTGCCTCTTTCTACTGCAATAAATGCCTATGGACTGCTTTAATAAAATATTAAAAATTATGTTCCAGTGACTGGGAGTTAGAAGACAGCAAATTCATCTATTTGCAGAGTGATCAAAATCAGTCCTCATGTAGCATGAAATGACAGCAAAAAAGAAAACATTCCAGTGTTTAAATATTATTATTGGGGTTTGGGGAATCAAACAATTAGTAGTAGGTGGAATAGAAAATCAAAGTTTGTCCTCTTCTAAATATCTTAATGCAATGGCTTGTGAAGTTAATGTTTAATAATTGCTATAATAAGCCAACTATCTTTAAAATTATTTTATCAAGATTAATATACTCTCTCAGCAGTCCTGGGCCATTGGATTTCCAGGCCTGTGATCTCCATGTAAATGCTTAATTTTTAAACTTAATAAAAGATTTGGGGAATTGAAGGTAATGAAAAATGTGTTAAAGATCAAACAAACTTTTTGGAGGTTGAGAATGAGACACCCAGAAGCTTACTATGCAAGAATTTAGGGGAAAAACAAACAAACAAACAAAATAAAAAAACACTTAGAAGCCTCAGAGTCCTCCCCACATTTCATGGTGGCAATTGTGTGTTGCCTTATAGTGTAAAGAGTGAGAGAAAAGAAATATCATGGGACAATATGAGTAGGAAGCACAGTAGATGCATAAGGAAGAGAAATGATGTATCATTTTCTCAATTCTAGTTCCTCTTCATTTCTTTTATTAACCACCTGACTTCAGGGAGTAACCTAAGAAAAATTCATTGTGCATATAAATGGCAAGTTTCAAATGATTTTAATAGCTGTTAAATAAAGCTATAAAATATAGTGTTATATCTATGTGGGTATATTAAGACACTTCTAGGATAATCATTCACAAGTTCTATGTCCTATTTCATGAGGAAGCTCTAGAAATCCAGAGAAAGAATAAAGCAATCAAATTTACAATTAGGAGTTACCTAGTATCCTTTTCAAGACTGAAACTTTAAGTGATACAAGATAATAATTCAGAAATATCTTGGCCCTACTTCTTGAAACAGGTGAAAAACAAGAAATAAAGATAGGGAAAGAAACAAGAACTTCAAGTTTTACTGTAGCAAAAAGCAAGAATATTTGCAATCTGATAGAATTAAGTCTGAGATTCATAACTCTTAGTTTGTGAACTTGAGCAAGTTAATTAATCTTTCTCTGCTTTGGGGTTCCAATCCGTAAATTGGAAATGAAACATAGCATTGCTTCCTAGGTGATCACAGAGTGTCTGGCACATCACAAGTCCCATTCATTCTTTTTATTACCTCTTTATTTCCTCTTCTCAAGCCTCTGCTATTCTCTACCCTGCCTCCCCTCACCTGCACAAGCTAATAATCATCATTGCATGTTTGGAATTAGGACATCCACACTACATTAACTCCAGAAAGACCAGTCACATTTCCTTCTGTGTCACTGATGCTCCCCTGATTTTGTCTAACCCTGGGGGCCTATAAGTCAGCATCTAAGCATTTTTTTCAAGGAATTCAGGAAAATAACTGTCTGATTAAACAACTGTTGTACTAATGAGATTAAGAGGCACTTGATCTTATTTTCCCCAACTATAACATTATTATAATTGCCCTAGTAGATAGTTTTGTGACCCTGTTACAGGACTCTCCATCTGAAATTCTGCAAGAATAATGTTACTCTATAATAGCGTGCATATAATCTTTCTCTAGAGCTCAGAATGAACCTTTATCTCTAGTCAAAGGGGAACCCCACAACATGCTTTTCACACTACACTCATGCCTGCCTCAGGTTGTGGCACGTGATCTTGCCAACTGAAGGTTTTCTTCCATTTCCATATGATTGTTAATCATTTTTAACAGTCCATCTTTCCCAGGAGCCAATTTGAGATTGTTGATCTTTTCCTTCTCTGCTGAATTTTTATTAGCAAATATCCTGCTTTTACCATCCTCAAATAACTTCATGTGAGTTGAGCTGTTCAGTTTTCCAAGTTTAGGGGAAGGCAAAACCAAGATCCATTTCAGAAAGACCCCAGAAATGCACCTTCTGCTTATCTGTAGTTACTTTAAAAGTCCAGGGCTACCTCACTTAAGTGTTAGGAAAAAGAAATACTCTTAATAAGTTCACAGAATTTTGTGTAACAATATGCTGTCAGTTTGTTTAGAAACTGAGAAATCCCATCCTTAAGGCTTTTATTACTCTGAATCCTGGTACTTGATCTTTGGTTTCTGTGACCAGATAGATAATCAGGGTTGGAATTGGAAACCAACAAACAAATCTTTAATTAGTAAATCAGCCACATTCTCAAATAAATGAAATGGAACTAAGCGTTATCTAGATGCAAAAATGTGGAAGGAGACTAAACACTGATCCAGATAATATGTCCTCAGGAATTATAGATAAGTATGATAAATTATTTAAAAAGCTGTATGGAAAAAACTTTCAAAATTAACTTTATCTTTTTAAGTAAATAATACTTTCAGGTAGAGTCAATGTTATATACCTCCATTATCTTGCTATGGTGAGGAAATTATAATCATTAAAGATATTCTTCTCAATTAACTTCTGAAACTGCCATAGTGGCACAGACCACTGATCCCAGCAACTCTAGAGGCTGAGGCACTAGGATCACAAATTGGAGGCCATCCTCAGCAATTGAGCAAGTCCCTGTCTCAAAATTAATAAATGGAAAGGGTTAGGGTTGTAACACAGTAGTAAAATGCCTTTGAATTCAAGCCCCAATACCAAAAATAAAGAAAAAATAAAAAATTAACTTATCTTTATTACAGGATAGTTAAATTATAATCCATGCCTGAGGTTGCTTTATTAGCAGAAACTTATTCTATTAACCAAAATAGGCTACATAATCATACAGAAACAAGGGACCCTCACCTGTTAGGGTTTTATACAATAATGACAGGAAAGACAGGACCTATAATAAGTCCATCAAATGATGCCATGCCTCTGATCTGTGTTATCTTCTCTCCAGGACTAGCTCCTAGGTAGCACGTTGCCAGTTGTGACAGAGGGCAGAAAGCATGACACAATGCTTGCTGGCCTTAAAGCTTCTGATAAGAATGACTCCTATTAATTTAACCAGAACCAGGGCAATCACTTAGCACACATGAGCTCTGTAGGATGGAGATGCATCTTAGATTGGGTTCCCCAAAGAACACTCTGAGATTAGGATTCCTATGCAAGTGGTTAATTAAGAATGAAATTATGGCATTTGCTGGTAAGTGGACAGATTAGAGAACATCATGCTAAGTGAAATAAGCCAAACCCCAAAAACCAAAGACCAAACATTAGTTTTCTCTGATATGTGGATGCTAATTCACAAGAAGGGTGGGGGGGATAGAGAAGAATAGAGTTGCCTTATATTAGGTAGAGAGGAGTGAAGGGAGGGGAAGGGGTTTGGGGGTAGGAAAGATAGTAGAGTGAAACAGACTTTATTACCTCACGTACAGATATGACTGCACGACAGATGTGATCTACAATATGTTTAATCAGAAAAATAAGTAATTATTCTCCATTTATGTATGATCTATCAAAATGTATAAATGCATTCAACTGTCACATACAACACATTAGAACAAATAAGAAAAAGGACATAGAAGGGAATACAGTCAGGAAGAAGTGCAGAGAGGTTAGGCATCAGCCCCACATCACAAAAGACATCTGGTGCACAGATTATTCTTCTCACTGAAGCTCAGGAGGATGGGTAGTCAAATTCCTTCACCCCACACTCATTAGTTCAGACTACAAGAGGGGTACCTTGAACTCTCTAAACTGGTGAGGTCAGTGTTTTCCAAAAGCGGTGGGTGGTACCCACTAGCAATTTCAGGTGTTGTCCTTGAGAGCGCCTAAGAGGTGTGAGGAGCAGCACTCAGAAAGGTAAAATAGGTTCTAAAGAAATATCCAAGGATGCATAGCACTTTTGCTAACTGCTGGAAAAATACAAAATCATCTTGTTTAGGCATTAAAGGGAAGGTTATTGAAAGTGAGTGAATAGCAATCTACTGGAGTCAGCATACAATCACAAATATTTCTCTTCCTCTGACACAGCTGAACATTGCAATAATCCCATCCAGTCCAAAGTACAAGATCTGAATGATTGAACACACAATACAATAATAACCAATGTAACTGGATATTTGAGTCTTGCAATTTCTTCCATTTTTCAGCACTTGCATGCCCCTTTCTAATTGCAGGTCTTTGGGTCTAAAGGTTTCCTATTGGAAAATTAAGCCCAACCTCATTTTTCCTAGCCACTGGTTTCTGAGCCACTTGGAAGTTTCTCTTGGATTCATTATAAACCATCCATGGGTTTTAGCTAAGAGTACACCAGAAAAACTCTTAATTTGTTCCTTGTCTGAGGTTTTCACTCAAAGAACCCTTCCGTTTTCTTGTACTGATTAGATGAGGATCAACAGCACTGTTCAATTCTGAAAGTCCCTGAATTTCCTAACTTTCAAAATGTTCACTTATTCCTGTTTGCAAACAGACCAATTTTTTTCTTTTTATTTCTGAGTTCATTTCTTTGTCATATTGCCTTTTTTAAAAAGCATCCAATAGAAACTAACAGGTTACAAGCAGTCTCTTTTTCAACTCGTTTTTTACCTACCATAATAAGCTCATTAGGGACATTATTTACTTTTCACTTTATTGCAAATAATACTTTTCTACCAAAATCTTTTCCATACTGTAACATTAATGACCATTTCCCTGGCTTCAGATAACATGTTTTTCACTGCCCAAAGTCCAGTTTCCAAAGCCAGTGCCACATAAGGTAGATTTTATTTTTGTTGTTGCAACGTCCCATTTCTATTATTGATTTCTGCATTTTTAAGGATAAGTAGATTATGGTACCAATACAAATGAGCCCTAAATCTCAACATTTTAAAATAAAAATTTACATTTATTTTTCATGTACCTTTGGTTAACTGAGGATCTGATCCATTTTTTTTTTTTTCTTCAATTCAGGTACTGATAATACTTCATTTGATTAACATTCATGATCCATTAACCCCCACCTACAAATAGTATGGCTATGCCTGAGTTCAACAGAGCAGGAAGATATAATTTTCCATAGGTCCGAGCACATGGAGTGGGGACATCCCCCATGATGGTAGGCAGTATAATTATAACTTCTTGCAGGCCCAAATCCATTGGGTAGCTCAGGATTCACTTGTTTTGTCTCATAGGTCACATTGGGGACATTCTTCTGAGGAAGTAGAAAAAATCAGTATGCCAGGCACTCTTCTGCTGCATGCCACAGAGGCCTCCAAAAATATGTGAAGTCCATGGATCCTAGTGACTTTCATTATAAAATTTCCTAGTGGATCCTTGTGACCCCAACCCTGCTATCTGCATCATACTCTGCCATAACATTATGTCTTTCATAATGAGCTCCACTCTACTTGATTTTCCATAAAAAAGCCTGCTCTTACTATGGTGCTAGCAACCTCTGTGAGTTACAGAGCAGTGTTCTGTAGCCACGGAAACAAGGCTTGCCAGGATTTTGCTTTTGCATAAAAGGAAAATTTCAAATATCACATTTATATTGGTCAGTTCCTCACAAATCAATGTGTTCTCTTTCTTAAATTTCTTTTATAAAGCACATCACATGCCCATAATCTACCTTTCAAACCGCAGTGCACCCCTATCACAAATCAGAACCTGACTTTTAGAAATTTATATGAAATGAAGATAATATATACACTTCTTTCTCTCACACGGAATATGTAATATCAGAGACTTGACTTATTTTTTTCTCTCTCAAAGAATATTAATCTTAACAATGTACAGTTTGACCTGTATGAGTCAGCACCTCGAAAGCCCTCCTTGTATTCAGCACCACTTTTATTCCCCAGAAGAGCTCAGAAAATTAATATTCAGATGATGAAATAAGAACAATCTTCAGAGCCACTGTACTGAACCACTTATGTGTTGGATTTTTAAATATTATTTAACCAACAGGCTTCTCTCTCTGCATTTCAGTATGCGATTCTCTCTTGCCCTTTGAAAACAAGTACTCCGCTATTATCGACCATCAAATAGATATGCTTTCCTCTCCAGTCTTTGTTTTGCCCCCAGCCCGGCCACTTCACCTGAATTTTAGATTGCATAAGAAATCTTCAAGTGTGCGAGGAGAGGAAGATCTTTGGATACCACTTGATTCTAGAAAGTGGGGATGGATAGCCCAATGCAGCTACTTAAGTTCTAAAAAGAAATGAAATTCACAGTGGATTATTTCTTTCAAAATAATAAAGTTTAAGTTTAGACTTTATATCCTTAAATTTAAAGAAAGATGGACATAATTTTGATAGATTTTCTTCAACCAAAGCCACAGCAGATTGGAGATGAGGTAGATGAAATTGACAAACAGGGGCATAAATGGAGAGTTTTCAGACATAAGGGAGAATGGCAGTTATGAGACTTTCTTCTTCACCTCCACAGAAAGAAAATGAGACCTTAAAAATAATTTTTATCATCAGGGGAAACAAGTGCTGAGGTGAAATCACACAACCATCTGTAGTTGCCTGACCAAAATGTTCATGTTCTCTGGGTCTTGTACATGCATTAAACTAAATTTAGCATGCCCAGAAACACAACGTTACATAGAAAAGCGAATGAACTTGTGTCAAAATCCTGTACCAGCAGCATGTACTCATGTATTTTAATGACTATTTCCCAGTGGAATTTATGAACTCCCAAGTTTACTTTTGAGCATATAAGCACAGTATTATTAGAATGCAAAAATGATTTCTTGCATGTATTTGAAGTTTTTACCTTTTATATAGACACAATAACAGCCCAATGATAACTGCAAATTACCATGTGATTGATGTTTAATGTCTTCATGTCTTTTCAAAGTTCAGGATAAACTCTACAGATCATTAAAACTCATAGACTTTTATCCATGAATAGTAAAACATTTAACAATTGAATTAGTCCTTATAGAATTCAGATATTTGGACATGAGCAATGTTACTCTATGAAAGTATTCTAAAGGATAAATTGCAACTTTTAAAAAGTATTGTAATGTTGAAGTAACAATCCACATAAATTAGGTCAGGTGAGGTCATGCTGCAGTGACCAAAACCTGACTCCTACTTGTCTTAATACAGTTCTGTTTTTATTATCATGACACATGTCAATCATGAGTTTACTAGGGCATCTCTACCCAGTTTACTCTTAGCCAAGGACCCTGGTTGATGGAAGATTCACTGCCTGAAACTTTATTGGGCCTACAGAAAAATAGATTTGGAGGATTTCATATTAGCAATGAAATGCTCTGGGAAAACTCATGGACCAGAAATAGGCACACAGAGGCCATCACCCACAATAAAGTCAGGAATGCTGTTTTAGCATATACCTTAAAGGGGGGGAAACTTGGACTTTGAAAAACTGGGCCAATAATTCTGATGTGGACATGAAAGCCTTTAGCAGGAATAATTTCAGTGGATCAGTACTTTAAAAAAATTATCTGAATAGAGAAAAGATCTAAGGAAATGCTGTTCTGATTTAAAAAAAAAAGTAAGGGTCATAGTTTATTTTTACTAGCTGATTAAACTTGATAATGAATGACATTATGCTATTGAACAAATGAAATGCTATCTACACCTTGCTATGTGTCTTCCCTTGTCCTTTACTCACATGGATGACTAAGTTGTTCCCTAGTGACGGAAGAAACCTGGGAAAAATAATTCTTTCAGGAACCATTTGTTATTTTCTGAATCTTAATGATGAATTGTATGTTGTGCCTCTGTGTTACTCAACTTTGCATTACTGTAACAAAATATTTAAGATAATAAACTTAAAAATACCAAAAACTTATTTTGGCTCTCAGTTTCAGACCCTTAGTCTATGATCAGTTGGCCCTGTTGATTTGGGCCTGTGCCAAGGCAGTGTATCATGGAGAGGGAGGGTATGGCACCCTATGTCCACCAGGAAGCAGAAGGAGAGAAAGGAAAGGCAGGGATCCTAATATCTCTTTCTCCTCCAATGATCTAACTTCTTTCCATTAGGCCCCACCTCCTACAGGTTCCACCACCTTCCAATAGTGCCACGGCCTGGTGGTCCACCTTCAGTACATGGTCTTGTGGGGGACACTCCAGATTCAAACTGTAGCAGCATCAGAAAAGTCCAAATATTCAGGAGACCTTGACAGAAATTAGAGAACAGAAAACAGACTCCTCTAAGGCAAGGCAGTACTGAAATCAAATCCTTAAAATAACTGAAGAAATTAATGACTCCAATTGGATAGTTTACAGGGGGCATCTGGAACCTTTTTGGTCTAATATCCTTGTTCTATTGAAGAATCCTATAGCAATGCACTGTCAGCATGGAAAGCCCTGAATGTCAATAGCAATTCAGTCCTTCCCTCTGTGCTTCATTCAGGCTCACAGCTGCTGACTAGTTTTCTGTGTAAAACAGTTTATAAAAGTTCCTCTTTCCTCTTTTCACTCCCCTCTCTTCTGATTCCAAATGGTAAACATCAGGAAAGCCCAAAGATGGATTAAGAGAGAAATATATAAAGTACTATGCAACATAAAAAATGTCCATATTTAGAGCATACCAAATATGATGACTTAAAACTGGACATGAATAATATCATCAT
The DNA here is from genome assembly GCA_020662805.1 of Glaucomys volans. Lineage (NCBI taxonomy): Eukaryota > Metazoa > Chordata > Mammalia > Rodentia > Sciuridae > Glaucomys > Glaucomys volans. The sequence goes on along the minus strand of JAJEJO010002282.1, from coordinate 163,551 downwards.
GAGAAACATAAGGTGAAACTTTTGATGAGTGTATATGTAAACTAAAGAATTAACAGAAAAAGTAAAAGTCTGAAAAAAATAAAATACTACTGGTATCAGAACATGCTCAAAGCAAAATAAATTATTTGATCTAGAATGATTTGAAACTCATTTTAATGACTTATTTATTTCAAGCAAAGGAACAGCACCAAAAGTTGAACTTGTGCAATACTCACACTAAATGTATACTTTCAGCTGAATTAGGATCTTTTGAAATAAATGGTAAATCTCTAAACAGATTCTGAAATTGCTGTGTAAAATAAGTGTCTGCAAATTTAGATGCCTGGAGGAACAATGATAAGTGTTTTTCATTTTCTGAACACTCCTATGTATGAAATTATCTACACTTTGTTATTAAGTTTCCTTTAAGTCTGCCAGTAATTTTTTTAATCTTTGAGGCTTCATTAAGAGTTAATAAGGGGAAAATAAATATTTACTACTAGCAATGAGAGTTCTGTAGAAGTAATCAAATTTCTACATATATTAAATATATCCATACTTTCTAAAGCCTTGCAACTTTTTTAAAAGGCTACTTTTTTAATCTTTAAAAAGTTTCATCTTACTGCCTAATTGAAGGGGGTTGCCCCGATTCCTGCAGGGAAGTCATGAGCTAATCCTGCAGGAGCAGCAGTATTGAGTTTATGGGCTTAGCAGAGGGACGACTTCTTGCCAAAAACTGAAAAAAATGACGCAAAAACTAATGGGCTTTATAGAGATAAGAAGCTCAAGGTCAATATGCCAGATAAGGAATTCAAAGTGTTAATCAAAGAATGCAATGAAGCCAGACATTGGTAACCACTGAAGGAACGAGAGCCAGGAAAGTCACAAAGATGAGAGATGGGATCATGTTGAAGGAGGTACCTTTCTGCTGGCTTCTATTAGCTCACAAGAACAGGACATAACACTGAGATACTTGAGACCAAGCTTGCATACTACATGCCTTTTGGAAGAAGGGGGTAATGTTCCTCTATTCATTGGAAACTGACACCTTAATAACTTAGAGTACTAAGGGCATTGGCATTTATCAGAAGTAATGTGTGCATTCATTCCCTTGCCCCTCAGTGCAGTCACCTAGCTTGCAGGGGCAGCTGGTCATCCTGCTGATACAGACTCATCTTGCATCCTGCTAGGTCTATATTGGTTTATAGATCCCAGTGCATTTCTACGGGGCTACATAGGGCACAGCAGTTCCATACGCAGCCACAGAGAGTGGTGATCCTAGTGTTTCTCTACACGAAAACACATCAAGATACTTTATTGAGTAGTATAGTTGCTTGAACATGAGCAGAAAAAAGGCTAAATCTTCATGAACAGGGGTTAAAGAGAGAGAACTTTTTCCTCTCACAACTAAGTTTTATTAATTCTTTTACAGGACTACTTACTCTCCATGCATATTATGTTACATTATTTCACACTAAAATTACTGCAACATTATCAATTCAAGCAGGATTGAGCACATGAAATATTAATAAGGTTACCACTCATCTAATTTTCAAAGGAATGGTTTATATATAGGGCATGAACATAGTCCCAGAATAGCTTTGGGCTTCTGTGCAGCAGAGAAGGACTCACAAAGCAGCAATATTATGACTCAGTCTATAATACAAATGTGACCATATAGAATTCTAATGAGGGGGAAAGAATCTTTTCTTCTAAAATTTATATGTTTAGACCAGATTAGAGTCAGGAAAAGGAAAAGGCAATAAATTGGGTGTGACTGAATCCCAAGCCCAATATGCATACTAGAATGAAGATTGGACATCTGATCAGAGGACCTCAAGTTCAGATTCTGCTAAACAATATTGCATTAACTTGGACAAAGTAATAACATTGAGCTTCATTTTTTCATTAATATAGAATGAGAATACAAATGATCTCCTCACAGGCACATTGTATTGAGCAAATAAAATTAAATACATGATAAGCAGTTCAAACACTAAGGATATGTAACTTTTGCTGGTAATATAAGCATTATTGTATTCCTCTGTATAACGTTTTATATTTTTAGTGTTTACCACTGTTGTTGTACCACTGTTGAGACTTTTATCTAATCATACAGCAACTACTTTTTGAACACTTAACCATACCCATGATCTTATGTTCTGATATCTTATCCTACATGCAGTCTTTCTGTGAGAAACACAACAGAGAAAATAATAAAAATTCTTATTCTTTTATTTATTATTAACATTGGACGTAAGTTGTATAATTGTTTCTTTATCTAAAAACATTTTCCCTGCCCACATTTACCACATTGGAATTTTTATATAAAAAAGTTATGGTTAGGTTGAATCTTCTTTTGTGCATTGAGTACACAGACTGACCTGTAATCTAACCAATAAGAAGTCCCTTATGCAGATAACACAAAGAACATAGACTTTGGAGTAGGAAACACCTCATTAGATCTACATTCATGACCTTAAGCTACTAATAGAGACTACTTGGATCAATGAATATGTGAAGCTCAAAATATGACTGCTTCTCAGCATGCTGGGTTGAAGAACAGGAAGTTGGGAGGATGTCTATCTCCCAATAGATTATAGAAATCATCACTGAGTCCCAGAGGAAGGACATGATCTGAACCTCCTTTTGTATGTCACTGAGTTCATGCAGATAAGACTGAATCAAACCATGAGGATGGTGTCAGGTTAATATTCTGAAGGCTACTTGTTGGCTCATTATGAAATCATAGGCCCTCAGGACCACACATTTGTGGAAGGAATCTTTCATTGTTGGTAAAGTCAGTTTTCAGTCACCTAGACAGTAATAAGTCACCTATATTTGCATAGACAGTCAACTTTCTTTAAATATAATTCTCTGATTATTATTAAGGTAAATTTACCTTCCTGAAAATATTTTATTTGCATAAAGGGAAGAGGAAGTGATAACAATTTTGGATGTTAATATAAAGAAATTAAGAACTTGTCATAGGTAATCCACATGCATAAAATTGATGTGGAGAATTGAACATTTGAACAATTTAGTAACTTCATGACTTTGTAATCACCAACAATTGAGACCTACATACCTGAATATTTCAGATGATAAGAAGTAATCAAAGATTCAAATGACATTTAAAAATTGTAAGTACTGTTAATGAAAATCTGTCTAAGCTTTTAGAAGTTACATTTATAATCCTTTTCAAAAGAAGTATACCAAGTGAAATTTTAATTTTTTTGGTGATTCTATTCCTTGTCTTGAAAATTGCTATTTGTTTGAAGTACTTTTCTATCCTTATTTTTCAGTTCCCAGTGTCTTTTCTTTTGAGGAACTGTTACTTCTGTCATTGCATTCACTTCTAAAAACTCTTTTCCCATATTTCAAAGGTTTTTTTTTCTTAATATGCTGAGAATTTTGTAAAAATTCTGTATGTCCACATTTAAAAAGACTCAATAAGTTACTTACCATTAACCTTAGGAGTAATGAGCTTCATTTCAAGCACAGACATTTTAGACTTATTTAGGAGAATAAAGATTTTATTTCTGCTTCTATATCTTTCCCTGAAATGTGGAGGTTCTTGGAAGTTTAAATTACTAAACACAGCAATTCTATATCTAAAGTTCTGATGTATCTTTTATCATATTTTATTTTCAGATGTGTATGCCTATGATCTAAAAGCAATTAGCACTCTATTTTGGAGGCAGGAACCCAAACCAAGAAACAGAGAATTTAAACAACTTAATGAAGTTTATGTAGTTAATTATAACAAGACTTTAGCTGACACATTTAAACCCATCTTAGTCCTTATAAGGTCCTACTTTGAATCTCCTAGGGCTGACCTGAGCACAGGAAAAAAGAAACAGTAGAGTTTCCAGAATTAGTTTGTGCCTAATTTTATCATTTGGCCACGATCTTACAGATTCTTTTCAGGTTATCTGACATAGCACCTACAAGAAGTCACAGCAATGGATAGATCCCAAGATTCTGGCCTTTGTCTTGGTACCCTAGACTGAATCAAAATGTCTGTGGTGGTCTCTTAATTCCATTGCAGTCTCCCTACTGACAAGGACTCAAACATTCCCCACACATCTGAGCTCCCTCTTAGGTTTTAATTCCAGATAAAGTCTAAACCCTATGCAGGAATGACAGTCCCACTTTTCCATGGTTTTCCTAGTGCTGTGTTACCTCCCAAGACAATGTCTGCAATTGTTTTAGTGCTGATGACACAGGTCAAATAAATATAAGACAGAAAGCTGAAAATGAAAATCTGATTAAGTGCTTGGTAAGCAGACCAAGTTTGAAGTGAGTCTGGATTCTATCAATGCTTAAGCATGAAATGTAAACACCATGATATATCCTTCAATGATTTATTTGTTTTCAGGTTCATAGCTTTTAAATTTCTCAACATTTTGAGTTCAAATCTTAAGGTAAAGTTTTATAAATGCTACCAAAGACAAGGCACAGATTTGGAAAACACCCAGTCTTTCTTAGTTGTCATTGGTACTTCAAGCAAACAATTTGGAATAGTTATTTGCACTCAAAAGTTCAGGATGAAAATCCAATGCAAATGGTGGGTTGTGCATAGATAAACTAGAATCCTGAAAATAGTAAAACCAAAACAACTGGTGTCAAGCCAAAGTTTAATATACTGCTTTTCTTCTGGTACATTCTCTTCTTAGGTGGATTTATTTGCTAAACATATGATTTGCTTGCTTGGATTGTATAGACTACAGAAGAAAAGCAAGTTTTTCACTAAGTGTATAAACATTTCTCTCACAAAAGCATCCACACATAAATGTATGCATATGTGTTGATAAACTAATTGAAATGTTTTTTTCTGAAATATAGTTTTCTCTGAAATAATAACTTCAAGAGGAAAATTTCTTTCAAGAGATTTTTATTCCTCATAGGCATGTTTTAGATAAATAGTTAAGGAAAAATATGAGTTTGATTGAGTTCTTCAGAAAACATTTCAGGTCAACCTCACTTGCTAATGATCTCATATTAAGGACCCATGATGCCACTTCTAACTGTGGAACATGTTTTACTTGGTATCTCCCTAAGCTACTTCCCAACCCCAATTTTACAGAAAAATATTTTCATAGGAAGATTCAATTTATGCAGAGGCATACAAGAAATAAGCCCCTTGTCATGGCCCCTTTGTGAGTATGTTAATGAACAATCTGTAAAATTAATCTGTCTTCAAATAATTCTGACAATTTGAAATCTTGTCAATTATATAGCTTCCTCTTCTCATTCCCTCAGAAGCTTTGGAAGAGGAGATGGAAGCATCTTGCCAAGTCACCACTTGAAATATTTTTCATGGTATTTATGATAGACAAAATATATGAATTTAAAAAATAAGTCTCTTAAGAAATGAAAAAGCAAATTGACTTGAACACTTTGAGGTCTGAAGTCAAATATAACAAAAGAAATAGTTGTATTAATATTTGGATCTGGATTGTCCTCCAGACTCCTGTGCTGAAAGCTTTTTCCCAAATGTAGCACTTGTTCTGAGGTTGGGCCCTTGATTTGTGATCAGATCATGATGGCTCCAATCTTCTAGTGGATTAATACATTGAGGGATTCATAATTTGCATGGACTATTGGGAGGTGGTAGAAAGTATAGGAGGTGGGAAGTAGTAGAAGAGACTTGGTCCTTGAGAATGCCATCTTATCCCCAGTTCCTTTCTCTTTCTCTCTCTCACTCTCTCCCTCCTTCCCAGCCATAAGGGAGCAGCTTTCCTCCATCATCATGTTCTTCTTCACCTCAGACCCAAAGCAATGGAGCCATCCAGCCCTAGACTGTAGCCTCTAAACCCAGGAGCAAAAAATATCTTTCTTCTTTTAAGTTGCTTTCCTCAGCTATTCATAGCAGTTAAAAGAGGCTGACTAATGCAAGTGGTGATCTATATGTAGATTAGACACAACTAGAAATAATTAATAATGAATATTAGAAGAGAATTGAAAACATTAATGATTCTTTGCTTACACTAATAATTGTCTTGATAACATTTTTTTTAAAAAATGGATTTATTTTTACAGAGTAGAGCATATGATTTTAAATAGAATATTCACTAACTCAAATATTTGTAGTGATTAATGGTGATTATATCCTTTAGACCCCAGATGGCTTTCTCTGAAGTAGAATGCACACTCACAAGAGTGAGTACAAATTATTGCTTCAGGGAGTAAGAAATAAGTATTTGAAGTTCCATTGCCATTTTTTTTTTTGAGGAAGGAATTCTCTATTTGAATTTAATTAGTGTATTGACCTTGATGCTCTTACTGGGTTTATGGGTCAGAAATTTGCTTCCTCTATTCTCCAGTTTCATATTGGTAGCAGCCACCATGCTCCATCATTCTTGCCCAGTGTCACTGGGCAAATTGCACTTTAGAAATGCCACCATGCTAGTCAACTTAATGTCATTACAACAAGTACCTGAGATAATCAACTTAGCAAGAGAAAAGGTTTACTTTGGCTCACAGTTTTAGAGGTTTCAGTCTATGATCTGGTGGCCTGCATTGATTTGGGCTTCTGGTTGGAACATGGAGTTGAGCAGCTTAGCTCAACTTATGGCTGGAAAGAAAAAGAGAGGAAGAGGAAGGGTCTGCAGTCCCACTATCCCCTTCAAGGACCCAAAAGACCTAAAGTCCTCTCACTAAGTCCACCTATTAAAGTTTCCACCACCTTCACATTATATCAAGCTGGGAACCAAGTTTTTTACAACCCATGGACCTTTGGTGGATAATCTAGATCCAAATTGTAGCATCAAATAATCAGAATTTATTATACTAGCAACCCAAATGTTGGTATCTCCAATGCTTGGAAATAGGGAAAAAGGTACTTATATAAAGTTATGCAAGATTATATTTCAAATTCAGGTGTGGTCTGTAGCATGGTATCTGGGTAGCAGATATTTTAGAGAAAAATTAACACATTTAATCTACCACTTCAAGGTAAGAGTAGTGCTTTAAAAATAAGAGAAAGCAGTGGTTTTTTTTTTTTATTTGTTTGTTTGTTTTTTAAAGATTCCCATGCTATGGGCAAAATACTTTTAAAACAGTTGTTTGAAGATGTTTACTTAGTGACTACTTTACAAAATTTACCTGAATGTCACCTGTGTATGTATTAATATGGAGCCACAAAAAGCAGATTTTAAAATCTGTTTTGGTATTTCTGAGATCTTTCTAGGATCTTTACACCTGGTTAAGAAAACATAACCATTTAACCACTTTTAAATTGAAAAAAGAATAGATTCTAGGAAAGATAGAAGTTCACAAGCTGAATTTCAACAAATCTTCTGCTTAATTTTCAAATAGATGATATGTAAAATAAGTATGTTTATTTGATAAGTGTAGCTGGTGACCTCTACCATTTGGATTTCTGCATCTTTGCAACTTTGTATTTTTCCATTATGAGAGCTATGAACATCAAAAAATTAAATTCACTTACACAGTATCAGAAATTTTGCCTTATTTATCACACAGTATTAGAGCAGCATGTTGTATAAAATAAGGCAAAGGAAGTAATTTTGCTAGCTCCTGAAGGTGCCATTATTAACTTTATTGACTATATTCTATGTGTAAAAAATTTGACAGTAACAAATAGAAACTAATTGTATTAGAATTGTATTAGGGAATATCGCTTAATTCATTTTAATTTCATATTTTAACTTGTCTAATTCAGAGAGAATTTATGCATATAATATTACTGGAATATATCTGATTTTCAAATCAATATGCAGGCTCAAATTATTTTATTAATGTAGTGCAATTAGAAGTGGTAGGCCATCACTTTCTCTAGAATTTAGTTATGCAACTATCTACACATGTATATTTGAAAAATGATTACAATGCTAAAATAGAAAATGTTATTCTCAAATAATGGAAAATAGTATTGAGACTGTGCAAGGACATTCCGTCAGATATATTTTTGCTATATTTAGAAAAGTATTGATAAAATCCAAGAGAAATTTTGCACTGTGTCATGGTATCATTATATACCATTCATTTATTCATTTACTCCGCAGTGATTTATTGCACCACTGTTTTGTTTAGAATACTGTTTCAGGTCTTTAGAATGTAACAGTGAACTAAGCAGAGCCCCTACTCTTGTTAAACTTGTATTCTGGATCAAGAGATCCAGACCCAAATATAGAAACAAAGTAGGAAGTGTACATCTCCACAAGGTACACAAGCATTTCAGCACTTTCAAAATCTGTACAGCCATCTCAGTGGAATAGCTGCTCTGAATGTACTTGACATTTTATTTAGAAATTTTAAAGAACACTTCAACTTTTTAAAAGTAGTTAAAAAATTGCAGTCAGATGTTAAATGAATTACAAGATTTCCCAGTCATTTCTCAAGTATAATCAGATGATACTTTTATATAGAACTTGAAAAAATTAGCTTTCATTTTTTTTCAGTTTCTACAAACCTGAATTCTAATTCACAATACCCATGCTTTCTTTCAGAAGAATTGATGCATTACTATACATAGTTTTTTTTCCTCAGGGGGGAAAAATGCAACATTTAAAATTATTCCAAAGTTGCATTTTCTTCTAGTTCTTCAACAAACATTGAGCACTAACAATTATGAGCTAGGAATGTCTCATTCCTACTTTTTAAGGACTTTACTATGTAGTTGGGGAGACAGTATGCAAATGGATAAAATAGATTAAAAAGTGGGAATTCTACACGCACATCTAGAGAGCTGAGTAAAACTGATTTTTCTCTCTATTCTTTTGCATAATTAAAGAATTTTTCCTTGTCACATTTCATCATTTTTATTAGAAAGTAAATCTGAGAAATAATGAAATGCACTAATTTCATAATTTTAAAACTACCTCAAACACTAACTCAAGTCATTTACAGATTTAATGAGAAAAAAAGTGGGGGATATATGTGGGTGGTTGAAATCCCTTTACTTTGTTACCCTGTGAGATTTAATATGTTAAGTTCAACCAGAAGAGAGAGACATCATAAAATTAAAGAGTCTGTAGACTCTTATCTGGCACTGGTCTGAAGCTAAGAAAAGTAAAAATTCTATCTGATTTTACCTATGGTCATTGGCACTGCTCACAAGATGACAAGTTCTCTTTTCTCCCTCTCTCTTTTCTTTTTCTATTAACCATGTCCTCTAACATAATAGAATCCATTTACCAGCTGCACTGTAGGAGAGAATATCAAGAAAGTTTGAACAATTTTTACCACATGCAGCATATTCTTGAATATTTGTGGAGTCACACACATCACTCTAATTTCTTGCTATTCCTTTATTTTTCTCCAGTTGAAACACAGTCACATGTGTTTTAGTATTCTCTTTTGCTCCTGGCTTAGGGAGCAGGAAAACAAAGTACAGATCCTATAAGGTAAAGGAGGGGTTGCTTCATGGTGCTCTCCCATAGACTGTCCTAATGTTTGCCTATGGGGGCAGGGTGGAGACACTATTTTATATAACTGGCTGATGGGAAAAGAGAGAAAAAGAAGTAGTTTTCCATTAAAAGTAAATTTGGGCTAACCTTGTGAAGTTTACACAGCATTCTATACACATTCTTTATAATGAAAATGCCAGGATTCAAAGATTACCCGGAAGTTTAAAAAAGTTTCCTCAGTGAACACATGAAGTATCAGAGAATGTATCAAAATGCAAAAGGCAAAAAATGAAATATCTTCTAACATTTGCAGAATTTCTGTAGACTATTTGCATGTGTGATAACAGGAATCATTCCCTAGTCTTTAATGATGGTATTCCACCTACAGTTCTCTGCACTGACTAAAAACAGAAACAAAAAAAAAACTTACAATAAAATGACATGGACTCTGCATTGTTCAAAGAGCATACTTTATATAAAAGTGAAAATTTGAATCACATTTTTCAGAAGCCTGATATTGACCTAAAATTGTTCTTGTTTCAAATGTATTGGGCAAAGACATATGAACAAAGAATAAAATATTGGGATAAGTGTCCAGCAACTATCAGATATTCCTCTGTATTTAGAAAATGTAGCCATGCTATTTAAAAATAATACCACTGAGGCAATCTGATTTGATGCAGCCACATCAATGTTCATAGCTGCTCAATTCACAATAGCTAGATTGTGGAATCAACCTAGATGCCCTTCAGTAGATGAATGGATAAAGAAACTGTGGTATATATACACGATGGAATATTACTCAGCCATAAAGAAGAATAAAATTATGACATTTGTAGGTAAATGGATGATGTTGGAAACTGTTATGCTAAGTGAGATTGGCCAATCCCAAAAATCCAAAAGCCGAATGGTCTCTCTGATAAATGAATGATGATGCATAATGTGGGGGGGGAAAGATGGCAAGAATGGAGGAAAGATAGCTAGCATAGAGGGAAGGGAGGGGTGGGGGCAGGTGGGGGGTAAAATCAATAACAGAGTGTGTGACAGATATCATTGCCCTGTGTACATGCAAGAAAGCACAGATGGTGTGACTCTACTTTGTGTACAACCCTTGAAACAATAGCTGTACTCCATTTGTGTTCAATGAATCAATAAGTAAATAAAAAAAAAAATAAAAAAATAAAAATAATACCGGTTGAAAATTAATACAAATAGATTCTGCTCTGGATCCTCTCATTTGTGTTTTCTGAGTTTCAGTTTTTTTTTAATTGTAAAATAATGGTATGAGTTCACATTCACAGAGTTGTTTTGAGGATTTAGTATAATAATACTTAAAAGAAAGTATAAATATATAAATAGATATTAACATAGTCACTTCCCAGTGAATACATTGTTAGTATATTTTTTTCTTCAAATATTCTATTTTTTGTAGTTTTACTTCTATATTCACATTAATTCCAAAAGTAAGCTCTGAATAATTTTTCCTGGAGCAGAATACCCTAGAACTGTCATTCAATAATTTTTTAAACCAATATTTTTACATTTCTTGGAAAAACTTAGCAAATAAAGCATTTTAAAAGGCTTCATTATACATGTGCCTATATATTACACATGTTTATATATATGTATATATATATATATACACACACACACACATATATATTAATCTATGTACTTATATATAAAGAGCAACAAAATAGAGATAGTGGAGTAATTTTAGTATAAAATATAACATTTTTATTGAGGATTCTCCTTTCATTGTTCATTTAAGTCTTTTGAAATGCTGTTGTGGTATTGTAAACATGAAAATATACTTGTTTGTCAAGTCTTGTGCCATGTGGTTACCAATATCCACTTGACTATTGATCATGGAAACTCAACAGCACCCAGAAGCTTCTCCCATGGGAGGGCCATACAGATATCGGGCCAAAGCTGTTTCTCTCAAAAGGGCTGTTTATGATGGAACCTGACTTGGTGGGACCTCAGGAGACACTTCAGAGTCTTCTCTGGTACAGCAGTACTTCCTCCTCTAACTCTGACAAGAGCTAGTTGAAGGGAGTCCGTCACAACTATGTTGTATGCCTGGACTGATGCTTAGGGTGGTGCACATAAATTTAGATAATAAAAACTAGTGTCTGAAAATAGTTTCCATGAACATTGAGAAGAAATTATGCAGAGAAAGGTTTTGCCCTTGTGGTACAATATTCAATCTTAGATATGCCTCTCTTTCCTTAGACCCATGTTCAACATAAGTCCCCATATCCGAGCATAATGTAACAAAAAAGGGAGTAGATAAGAAGATGGTGCATTTACAACACTTAGGAAAGAGAATACAAGGCCAGATATACTGTCCATTCATTTGAAAGTCAAAGGAACAGGGGGCTTATTAAAACAATTCTACAATATTAAAAAGATAACAAAACTTAGAGTAGCTAAAGATCATAGTTTATAAAAATATGCTAAAAAAAAGACAAAAGTAAAAATTAGCTGGAATCAGTTTTTCTCTCTCTAAGGAAATACAAGGACACATGTTTTCCATGAAGTGATTAAAATGCTTTTGATATGACAATAAAAAGTGAGTTGGAAAAATTAATAAAGAAATAAAAATTATCATAGCAGAATTTTAAATTAGATTAGAAATAGCAATGAAAGAATAAATATGATTTAAAAATCTGTGATGAAGGAACGATATTTAAAAAGTGTTCCAGGATGCAGAGTGAAGGGTCATAAAAATGAGAAGAGAAAAGAAAATGTGATAATGAAGTGACAAAAGAGATCAGACACCCCAGATGGTCTACATTCTTGAAGAAGAATCAGAACAAATGGAAACAGACTAATAGTCACCAGAGAATGGGGTGGAGGGGGAGCAAAACAAACAAAAAAATCAAGAAGACTCCTGGGCAGATAAGATCTGAGAATGAAGTTCAAGGAAGCACAAGATGTATCCCAGCAAAAAAGAAGTAAAAGACAACAATGTAAGATGCTGGAGGTGGATGAAAGAAGAGCTATCAGGCTTCCATCAAGGGTGGTCTAGTCACAAGCAGGATGACGATGAGTTGTGATAATGAGCATCAACCACAAGTGAAATACATTGACTGAAGTAGGAACAGCTTCAAAATACATCGTCTAGTGACAAAGGTAGAGAGGAAAACATAACATACCAGATGATAGCACTTTTTACAAATTATGTGTATGCTGAAGAGAAATGTATACAATAAGAACATGAAGAGTGACCATTTCTGCGGTGATGAGCAGTGAGAAAACATTTTCCTTTTTTGTTTTTGTCTATACTTATTAAGCAAAATATACATTGCATTTATAAATGAGAAAAATGTATATTACATTTATATCTTAAAATAGTCTGAGTATTGTGCCAAATTGCATCATACAGAAGAGAACTATTTCAAGTCCAATCGAGGACTGATAAAGACTGTAGGAAAGTGAAATGAGTTAGAAATGTGATAGGGTTAGAAAATTCCCTTTATAGCTGTTGGAGGAAAACCTTCAGGCGACTGTGGCCAGTGTCCCTTAAAATAACACCTGTGAAATGTTTTTTCTCTATGGTGGTTGTTACTTTCTGTATTTCATATGAAAAAAGAAAGTAATTATTAATATCAATTAAATGAAAGAAGATTGACTTAGTTATAAAAATCTTCACTAAACATTTTATTTACCACAAAAGTTCTTAACCTGTGAAATAGTGTGAAGTTTTGTGTGTATGTACATACAGAGACTACAATGGAGCCATTAAAAACTGAGACCGGTTTTATGTAACGGGATTAATTTGCACAAGAAACAATGTCTCCAAAGAAGTAGCATTCCAGATCCGAAATGGTTTGAATGATCCCCCTCACACACACTCACACAGGTTATATTTATAGCCACAAAAATGTGAAGTGACATACACAAGCAGCCAGACTGGCTGAAGTGGCATTTAACTTGCATGGATGGTGTCTATTCAGTTGACAGCCTGTGAGCACTGGAGCTCATTGTGATTGGCTGAGACCCAGTGGCTTGGTTGCAGGTGTATATTCGTTAGGTTACAGGCTGTTTACACATCAAGCTAGAGTACAGAGGCCTGTCTATGGAAGCTGCTCTGAGTCAAATTTTATCACTGAAGTACAAAGACAGATTTAGGTCAAACTTATTTCAGTTTAACTGCATCAAATTTACACTACTTGACAATGAACAACTTTAAACACTACTCTGAAGCTCCCCAATTACTTTTTTTTTTCATTTTCTTAATAAAATCTCTACATATTTTTTCTTGGATGGTAGAAATTCATAATTAAAGGATTCTGCAAACATCATCTCAAAATGCTTATACCCATGCCATCACTCATGTACCTTGGTGTTTTCTTAGATGCAGACACCCTTCACAAGTTAACACAAAGCACAAGAAACTTTAAAGCAACAGGGTAAAAAGAGATATTTACAAATCCAGAAGAAGACAAATAACAAAATACAAATAATACAAATGGCCACTGAAGCCCACCATTACATAGTTCCAAAATCTTTCAGTTTTGGAGTTTGTTCTGTGGCATCATAATTGGAGAAAGTCAACATTAAGATAAACTCAGCATACACTTTCAGTACATAAAAACGAGAAGAGAATCTAAGAAACAATCAAATCAGATTTCAAATTTTAAAGCTTCCCAACATGAGGAAGACAGAATGAAAATTATGAGCTCCTTATTTGCTTATTTCTCTGAGCAAATTCAGTTATTAAGGGTGACATTGAAGGAGTCCCTGAAAGAGTTGTTTAATTTGAAAAGGCAATGAAATTTTCAGAAGGGATCTGGAGGCTTAATTTCTTTCCAATATTAAACACTCAAATTTTTTTAATCAGGTGTTTTTTCATTGAAAATCTGAAACATTTACCTGAAAAGTTCCCTTCTCGTTCATTCTGAGAATCCAGGTTTTCATTTTCCTTTTTATTGTTTCTTTACCCTATTTATTCATTAAGTTGTCATTGAGTAATTTTTAGTAAATGAGGAGAAACAATTTTCAAACTAAGAAGTTATGGATTCAGTTGTGTTTTTTTTTTTTAACTATTTCATCCATCACCTTGGAATAAGCAGCTATTCTAGGTTTCAAATAAGCTAGAGTACAGTATTGTATTGTGCATTTTTCAAATTTATATATAAAACTTAAAGCAAGTCAATTCAACAAATATTTTGTGAACTTTCAGGTAATTCATAATATCACAATGATCTGGTCTGGGGTATATTTGAATTATGCTAGATTTTTTTTTCATATGCATCAAAAGATAATTAAAATGCATAGAGGAAATATAACTCCTGGTATTGAGTGACTACTAATACATATGTTAACACCTTAAAAATCAAAGAAAGATCAATATTTCTCTAGTAATTGTTCTGTATTCTTTGATTTCCTTAGTCTTCTGCTAAAGAACTGAATAATTAGGGGCTGGGGATATAGCTCAGTTGGTAGAGTGCCTGTCTTGCAAGCATAAGGCCCTGGGTTCAATCCCCAGTGTTGCCAAAAAAAAAAAAAAAAAAAAAAGGATTGAATAATTTCTTGCTGGTTTGTTGATAGGTAAAGAAAGGAGTAAAAAGCAATGAGAATCTGTCACCACACAGATATTTAACCCATCAATGATGATCTCAGTAGTAGATACAATATTAGAAACCTCAGACATTCATGCATGTATTTATGTCATAGAATATATATTAGATTTCAACCCTCTTCTTTGTTCTTTTCATGAATTTTGATATTACTAATAATTCATACTTTAGTCAACCAAGGTTCCAAGTTGACATACATTATGTCGCATCATATAGGGGAAAATATAGCAGGACTGCTATTCCCATCCAAATACTACGACAAGCAAACAAATTAAGAACACAAAACATCTTAAAATATGTCATACTTTAGGAAAACATAAATTTCTATTTATATATTCCCAGAAACCAGACCAAAAAAAAAAAGCATGCCATGCGTCAGCAGCAAGTTTTGAACAAGAAGAGGAAAAAGAGAAAAGAGGAGAAAAAGGAGGTATGGGAATAGAAACAGAAGGTCAGTTGTTGGTTATCATGCTAATTCAAGAACTACATGACAATTTTGTGTCTTCTCTGTTGATTATGTTTATTATTAGTAGTGTTATTTCAAAGTGCATAAAACTTCTGAAACTTTGCTTGTATTAGGAATCTGAAATATGAGTCTGCCAAGAGTTGTCATAATTAATGGCTAAGTGAATCTTAATACTGGTGCCATACCTGTCTTCTCTTTGAGATTGTGTTCACACAGGTCACGGAACAGCTGTACCAGTTGTGGCCATTGATTTCTTGTAAGGGCGAAATACATTTAACCCTGCCTGTAAGTAAAATGCATATGAGATTTTGATGAGATCATTTCAAATGGCTGTAAGACAGTTTTTACATTACTTATTTACCATCAACAATGTACCAGGCAGGATTTAATGCAAGGATGCTGCACTGAACAAGTAGAAAGGAAGTAGTTACCCTTAAGGAAAGTAGGTTTTACTTAAAGAGGGAAGCAGATAACAAAACCAAAAAGGGGTAATACATTTAGACAATGTTGCATAGTGACTAGTGCCCTGAAGAAAATAAATTAGCTCAATGATAAAGAGTGATGGGGGAAAGGGAAATTTTGTCTGAAGTGATTAGATGTGGTCTTTAAGCTGGCTGTGAGAATCAGCCTCACTTCTTCCCTACTATGCACACTACACTTCATTGCTAAAGCATCATGGAAGGTTCTGACGTGCTTTTTTTAAAAACATGGTAGATAAGTATGTTGAACTGATGCATAATAATGCAGGGACTCTATACTGAGCATCTTATAAGTTCCTTTATATATATTTTGCCTAATCCATATCAGACTCACAGCAAATAAATCTTATCATCATCATTTCTCAAAGAAGAAAGTCGAGACCAGGGATGTAGTGACCTGCCTCAGGTTACTCAAGTCAAAACTGGGCTTTGAACTCAAAGTGGCATCTTGGGAATGAGCTTTCTGCTATTCCACATTCTTTGCTCTATTCCATATTTATCATTATTCACAAGAGTTTGAAGAATGGGTGTATGTTGGACACGTAATAATCCCCATTGTCATTTCATATTTATTTTCATTCCTGAGTTTTTTTGGGAAAAAGAACAAATGAAAAATAAAGGCAGAAATTTGTACTTTCTGAAGTTGGAAATTCCTATTAGTTGAATGTGTTCCTATTAGTTGAATGGCAGTGTGTTCTAGGTGTATGAAGAAATAATTTTCTCATAAGTATTTTCAACCATTTTCTGGTGCTTAATGTCTCCCAATTGCACTCCCCTCTCAGACTGACACTGTCTTACTTGTCTAGGATTTTTATGCTCCACCTTTCTAGCTAAGAACTGAAGGACATAAGGATGCTGAGGTCAGCTTTCTTGCCTCAGGATAAAACTCTGGGATGTCCTTCAAACTCAAGAGCTACCAACTTATTGCTTGTTTCCTTTCTCTGCTTGAGGTCCAACTTCCCTACTTCCTTGGGGGCTTCTCCAAAGAGCCCTCCTTCAATAAATCACCACTTAAGAATTGCAGTTTCAGGCTCTGCTACTAGAAAATCTAGACATTCATTCAACAAATAGTTATTGAACCCTTGTTTTTGGTCCAGGGGCTTTAGTGAGATTTTTGTTGCTATTATCAAAGTGTCTGAAAAGAACAACCTAAGAGAAACAAAAATTTATTTTGGCTCATTGTTTTGAGTCCATGGTTGACCCACTCCATTGCCTACAGCCCAGGATAAAGCAAAATATCATGGTGGAAGGGTATGTCAGAGGAAAGCTGCTCAGTTCATGCTACTCAGGAAACAGGGAGCAAGGAGCCAGGGACAGTATATAGTCCCCAAGGGCACACCCCCAGGGACTTACGTCCTCCAACCATGCCCCACCTGCCAATAGTTACCTCCCAATAATCCCTTAATTATTATTCCATCAGACAGAAAAATCCACTGATGAGATTGTAGCTCTCATAATTCAAACTTCTCACCACTGAATATGACTATATTGCCTAAGACTTAAGCTGCTGGGGATCATTCCTCATTCACAGCACAGCACCAGGTTTTGAGCTAAACTCCCAGGATTTTCATACCAACATGCTGTGGTTCTTTCTGTCTGAAATTTGGTTTGGGGAAGAGACAGTGCATATATAGCTAATGAAATTTGGAAGACAGTAGCAATAACATTCTGTCATTCTATCAAAAGCATACCACAGGATAAAAGAGAACACCTAGTTCTGTTTGGAATGGAGAGACATGTGAGAGATCATGAAAGAGTTCAAAAAGTAGATTATAAATGAAAAACAGAAATTCACTGAATTGGTCAGGTATGGTGGTGCATGTCTGTAATCCCAGTGACTCAGGAGAGGGAGGATCCCAAGCCAGTGTCAGACACTTAGTGAGACCCTGTCTCAAAGTAAAATATTTTTTATAAGGGCTGGGGTAGGAGCTTGGTGGTAAAATGCCCATGGAGTTCCCTAGTACATATATGAGTATATTGCCCCAGTACATATATTTATATAAGCATAGAAAGAGATTAAAGGAAAGATGGACAGACCTATTGAGAGAAGCTGAAACACAAAAGAACTAGACAAGATGAAGGGAATCCCAAATATTTTGGTGTGGCTGAACAGGTGTTCTTAGAAGAGACAGCAAAGGTTAACCAAAAATCTATTAGGAAAGACAGGACATGCTGAAGAGTTTGGATGATATGAAATAAAAATTAGTGAAGGTGCTAAGAAAAGTGCACAAAGTGCATAAAGTAAACCTGCACATGATATGTCTTCTGTGAATATAAGATAGTCCATTTGCATTTAATGCAAGATATGATCATCATTGTACAAACTACATTTTTTAATGACACTGGTGGTCACTGAGTCTGCTATCTTTAACATATGTATAGAAGTTTGCCTTTGTGGATGTAGAGTGAGATGCTTTTATGAAATTACTACACATCATG
The DNA here is from genome assembly GCA_020662805.1 of Glaucomys volans. Classification (NCBI taxonomy): domain Eukaryota; kingdom Metazoa; phylum Chordata; class Mammalia; order Rodentia; family Sciuridae; genus Glaucomys; species Glaucomys volans. Next base: position 145,223 of record JAJEJO010002282.1, on the reverse strand, counting down.
TATTTGCTAACTGGACACAGTTCAAATTATCTGTCATGTCCAGTTATTTTTATAGTTGACTATACATCATTTGAACATATGAATCAGGCCATGATCTGATTTGCTCATTATGAAAGCTAAAAATAATCCATCTGACCTGTAGTAAACCACTTATTTTAGTCATTAAATTACGACCATTGTCTCATTGCTGTTTTTCATTTGAAGCAAGGTCAGTGCTGGGGGAAGAATTGTGACTTATGTAATCCTCTCATTCTCCTCTGTGCTTCTAGTAGGCTGTGGTTAGGCAGGTGGCTGGTCTGAAATGTTCCATGTCCCTCTGCTTTCACCAAATACCAGCCCCAGGCTTCATGAGCAGAAGGAAAGCTGTCAAATTGGCACTGGTGTATGAAGGACTGATGGGTCCTGAGGTTGTCTTTCCAGAGGAAAGTGGAATGAGTGTAGTACAATGAGTCACAATTTGCTCTAAGAGAGGGAGCTCACCCATGCAATTTCACATTCAAGACCTCCAGGAAAGGTCTGTAGTTCACTATATGGAGGCTAGCTACCATTGGGTAAGTATACTTCATTTAGTGAACAAACTCTTCCAGAGCCCTTACAACAAAAGTTAAGTAGAAAATTAGGGGTGGGAATAAGGTTAAGGAAAAAGTCAGAAAATGGAAAGAATATTAACTTAGTGCCATGAGGAATGGTTGTCTTCTCCCACCTAAGTCGTTTATCAGATCTGTGACTTTTTTGTACGTCGCTCAATGTCCCCAAACTAATTTTTTTCTCCATTAATAATGGTAACATAAATACTACCACCTGTGTGTCCTGACCCTTGAGTTGTTATAAGGATTAAATGAAATCAAAGGCTTCTATTTTGCATATTGTTAAGCACATGGAAAAAACGTTTTAATCCATCTAGGTTTCATCTTAGTTTGGGCTGTAATTACGAAGTACCATCCGACTGGGTGGCTTAAACAATTAACATTTATTTCTCACAGTTCTGGGGCTGAAAGACAGAGATCAGGGTGCCACTGCAGTCGGGTTCTTGGGGAGGGCCCTCTCTCTGGTTAACAGATGGGCATCTTCTCATAGTATCCTCAAAAGGCTGAGGCAGAGCTCTGATCACTTTATTCCCTTAAAAGGGCACTAATGCCAAAGGGCTATTCCCTAATGATCTAACATGATCCAAAAGACCCCTAACTCCACATACCAGCATTTTGAGGACTTAGGCTGCAGCACATGCATTTGTGGAAGACACAGTTAGTCCCCAGTAGTTGTGAGTGTGGACCATGGTTCTCATGAACAGAAGATCTTGCAGCCTGCAGTGTAGCTGTACTCTGCCTGCCAGGTCTTAGTGTAACAAAGTCATGGAGGTTTATAAGCATTGGCGTTTAAGTTGCTTAAAAAACTCTTCCCTATATGTGCAAGGCAACTCCATAATTAAAATTTTCAGTGGGAGTCTGCATCCAAGTTGTGTTTTATCCAGTATTTAAAGCGGCAGTGCGGTATAATTCACATAAACATCCACATCTTTTTTTGGTGAAATGGTGCGTCAACTTGAATATCCTATTCTTTTGTTCAATCAATTTTATCAGTAAACCCCGAGGAAGAATGATAAGTAAAGCTTGTCCATATGCAAATTAAAGTAGAAATTGAATATTCTCTTCAGGTTAATCTCCAGCATAAGTGTCTGAATCATCCTCATGCAGCTATTCTCTGAGTGTCAGATATTAGAAGATTTTAATGCACCTCTCCTTCTCTCAAGTCTTTTTTATGTGATTCCAGATATCCTCCTGACTTTTTTTGTTGTTTTGACAAGAGGAATAAAATGCACTTTATGGCCAAATCCATGTATGTTTTGGACTGCTTCACTCAGAGATGCTTGAGGGAACTTAATCAAGGGAGCTTTTATAGAGTTTAATACAGAAAATAAAGCTGAGAAAGTAAGCACTGAAAATAAATTACCTTGAAAATGGTGTAAATCCTCTTTATCTGTCTGTCTATATTTAATTTCTCTCATTTTCACATGAAAGAAGATGCTGCTTTGTAGAGAAGGATTGTATCTCAAGATTTAACATACTTACTCTGATTCCCCAAGCAATGGGATAATGTCATTGCTGCAATAATTATGGATTTTTATTATTCACCACCCAAGTCATTACTCCTGCCTCAGTTATTTTTAAATGTTTGCTGTAGAATCGCTCATATTTTCAGTAAATTGCCAATGTTTCCGAACCACACCATTTAGATTGCATGCACAAATTAGAAAGTATGGACAGAAATAGTTGGTTGGAGTGTCCTACATTCACAAATAGATTCGCTAGTTGCTTTACTTTGAGAATTAAATCTAAGAGGCTGCAATGCTGATTGACTTTGCAAGTGATGAGGTCAAGAAGAAACTAACCACAGTCTTTGTTTTTCCAGAAATAACTCCAACAATTTTCAAAGCTACCTCTTCCTTAGTATTTTTGGTTTTTATTCTTTCCTGCAAAAGAACTGCAGCTATTGTTAAATTCTGAAAATCCAGGAAAACTTTTTATCTCTGTCTTTCTTTTTAGGGGAAAGGCTTTTTTGTAGAATTCTCACCAAATTAGAGCTCAGACAACCCCTAAAGTTCCACTTAGGTTTGGGAATAAAACGTTTTCACAGTAGAGTTTTTTTTTTTTTTTTAAATGGCTTTACCTTACTTATTACTTTAAGCTTCAATTGATAACTTTATTGTAGTTAGGATCTATAGATTTGAATCTTTCTTCTTGTCCTTTCCCAGCAGTTCCAGTCCTACCTGTTTTCCCAGCTCCTAAAAACTCATCAGAGGATGCAGCATTGCCATGAGAAGCACTTCCTCAGCTTTGGGACATGTGCTTATTAAATTTCATGCCACATAAAATGGCAAGGGAAGCAATTCAAGAAACAAGCTCTTCCCTGAAACCATCTCCATCAGGGAATAGTTCAGCACTATTGTTATAATTTACACTCCTGTCTTTACAAATCCCTTCTATATCATTTTCTGTTTAGTTTAGACGCCTAATGTGAGTTCTGTTGAATTAGACCTGAATCCCTGGGCCATGGTGTTCTGCTCACATCTGCTCTAAGCACCGCATGGGAAAGCAACTGCTGCCATGTCAATAGAGCCCTATAAAGATTAATGGGGCACCTGAAAAGCAACAAGGACTTTGAGTGATTTGGGGGATTTCAGACTCCAGAAATCAATTTCCCTGAAAATGTCCTTGCTAATTTAACTGATAGTATTTGGCACTCCTCTGGTGTAAAGCAAGCTGTAAGTATGAAAATCAACACTTTAGTTTGTCCCAGGGTATAAACTAATAAACACTGGCACACACATATTCTCCAGGCTCCACCATGTAGACTTGCATGTGCGTGTATATGAACTAAAGGGCAGAACTGGTGCAATCATTCACGGTGGACAAAATACGGAAAGTTTCTGTTTTGCACAGTTTACTAGCATATTGTATGAATAACATTCAACTACATTCTTAATATTTTGCACACTATTAGATTACTGAACAAAACAACTTTAGAACCCCAGCAGAAAGAATTGTATTAACATTTTCACTCGATAAAGGCATAATATAATAAAAACTCAAAGTCAAGGAGAAAAATCACCAAGTTGAGTCTCTTGTGGAACTTCTTCAAAAAAAAAAGTGTTTGACTGATACTTATGCAAATATTTTTAAATATTCTAAGTAACTGTGACAATTTATTTGGAAATAATTATTGCACTTTATTTGCATACAATGAGGATATTACAACTTGAGTTCCTCCAAAGGCCTTTAAAAAAATAACTGTATTTAGGAAAATTTTAGGTTGACTTGATAATAGTACCCCTGTTTAGTGAGTGCTTCTTCTAATATTTGTGAAAACTTGTGAAGAGACAGTCTGAAATGAAAAAAAGAAAAAAAAGTTGAGAAAAACAAAAGCAGCAAGGTAAAGCTTTTGAAGCCATGTGGCCTTGCATGCTGCTGCCAACTCTTAATAAGTATACTTTTGAAGTCTCATTGATCCTTGATTTGAGTTCCCAGGTTTAGTAATAAAATATGACATGCTTTCTCACTCCAGTGCAAGGCAATTTGCCACAAAAGAAAATGCAAAGTCGGGACTAGTGTAGTGCTGTGACCTGTTCAGAGAATTCATGAAGTTCATCAAATCTGCCTATTGTAACTCAGAACTCCCCATTTTCTATTTCATTATGACAGGAGGTTGTGGAGAGTGCTTTAGTGGTTATAACGCTGGAGAAGTAATGTGGTCCATGCCTGGGCAAGTCTGAGAAAGTACTGAATGCATATTTACAGGACTCAGAGTCTCTCTCTCTCTCTCTCTCCTCTCTTTCTCTCTGGTCTATCTTACCTGTCATACATACATTTTCTCCTTGTTCCTGTTATCATCATGGCTTCTGTGTTCAATTGCACTGCGCATATCACAATTGCCTTCAGCCCAATGAGTAGAATTGTCCCAACCACCCACAGGCAAGGTTTCTTGACTTTTTTGCTTCTCCAAAGGTCACATGTCATAGGCCTACCCATAAAAGTAAATTAAAGTATTTTTAAAATTTATTTTAGTTGTAAATGGACACAATAATATCTTTTTAAGTGTTTATTTTTATGTGGTGCTGAGGATCCAACCCAGTGCCTCACGCGTGTGAGGCAAGCGCTCTACAACTGAGCTGCAGCCCCAGCCCAATGAAAGTATCTTAAAGGGGGAAAAGTAAAAAATATTTCAGAACAGTTAAATTTAGCAACTGCTGTCATATTAGAAAAAGGTGTGAGAATGAATTGATTGTCAGAGCACAATAAAGTAAAACTCCACACGAACAAAAACCAGAAAGATACTGAAGTAAACAAAAAGAACCGGAATGTTCATAGCCACATGTGGTGAGATTTAGGGAGGCATATTTTACTGTCATGATAAAGAAAATGTGGCTGTTGCTTTGATACTAACACATCTGCCTAGTGGGGTCATTCCACATCACATCCTCTTAGCTCACTGACATAAGCAGTCTAGTTATTGTGATTAGCTCTGCAAATATGATTTGGGATGAAAAAGCCCTCTGCATGCCACCCTGCCTTGTGTCATTACCAAGAAAATTTTGAGGTAAGCAGGTAAGATGCTTGAGTCTCAGGACTCTGCTATCAGTCGTGGTTCAGAATTACTTTTACATTCTTTCGCATTCCTCCTCAGAGCCCCAAACCACAGCTAGCTCCCCAGGTGGTATGACAAAATCATATCACCCATTTGTAGCTAAACCAACTCAAAGTGGGAATTGCTGACCACATATTTTGGTTTGTGCCAGGCATAGTGCCCCATGCCTGTAGCAATTTGGGATTGCTGGGATTACAGCAATCCCAGCAATCCCAAATTGGGAGGCTCCCAGATATTGGGAGGCTGAGACAGAAGAATAGCAAATTAGAGGCCAGCCTCAGCAATTTAATGGAACTTTGTCTCAAAATAAAAAACAAAAAAGGATGGGATGCAACTCAATGGTAAAGTACCCCAGGATTCAATCCCCAGAACTGAAAAAAAAAATGTTTTGTTAAAAAAAAATATTTCTCTATTATGCTCATACTCTGCAAGGGAAAAAAAAAACAAAAACAAAAACAAAAAAAAAAACATGATGAAAAGCCAGCAGTAAGTATATTGAATACTTGAATTATAAATTATTCTGATTGCTATCAGACTTCAATTATGTACAATTAATGTATTAAACATTTCCCCATTCATTCACAGGCAACTCTATATTAATAATATATAGATGCCAATTCAGTATCACATGACCCATCCCTAAACAATTTTGCTCTGACACATAAAATGTAGAATTTTTCTTTTTTTTTTGCCCTTTCTTTCTGGAGCATCTACAATGAAATATAAATTAGAGGGTGAGCAAAAATAAGACCTTCGGAAACATTCAGTGTTGGTTATGAAATTTTGTCATTTGTGCAAGTGACAAGAAGGCAGTCTTTTTTTTCCCCTTCTGCTTTTCTGACAGCTTTCCTGGGGCAGAGGTCAGTGGATTCAAAGAAGGCCTGCTGTATGAAATACAGAAGTCTTCAACCCCTGGGAGAAATGATCACTTATTATGATGGCAATACAGGAAATGTGCCCAAGCAGACAGAGAAACTTCTGACTTTTAATATCATATTTTTGTGTTTCTCTTTACTTGTCCACTCTACTAGTGCTGAGACTTTGTTTGCATGATTTTTACCTTCACTCCCACTTCGTACACAGCTGCCTTTAAGGGCCCTTCCATTCTCTGCAGTTATATAATGTAGATTCTGCACAGTAAACATTTCTTAAATGTTACAACTATCCAGTGCTAGATAACTAGGAATCTATTCTCTAGTCTTACACTCCAATAATAAACTATTCTGTCTTCTGGTTCATTCATTATCCTTTTCCCAGTTTCTTTTCTGTACATCCCCTTTAAGTTCTCAACAGGTTTTTCAGCAGGGAGGATAAAGCAGGAAATGGAGAGTAACAGAAGGATGAGTACGGCCACAAAGGTACAGTGCAGATCCCTCTGTCTTTCTGAGGTGACAGGGCATCATTGTTTTGGAAGGTAAACTTGTCTACATGTACAAAGATTTTTCTCTGACCTGCCTTTTGACTTCATCATTTGAAACATCCGTTACAGAACACATAAGGAATAACACACCCTTTCATCCATAATGTGGCTTCTCATCATAGTGATCTCAAAGGCACTGAGGTGGTTTGCAGAGGGAAAGAATGCGGGATTGCGTATCTTGGTGCAAGCAGGTAGTTCTGCATCTATATGGAATGCCTGGATAAAAACGCTCACGAGTTTGACATGTACAACGTCCTTACTGTCATTTTATCTGTCTCTCCCTTATTTAAAATGGTATTATAAACCAATATAAAAACTACAATATAGTGCTTTTAAGTAAAAAGAAATGATCTTTAAAATTGTTATAAGAAACCCAATCACATGAGTACAGTTATCTCATACTAGACAAAGGTGCCAAAAACATACAGTGGAGAAAAGATAGCCTCTTCAACAAATGGTGCTGGGAAAACTGGAAATATGCAATAAAATGAAATTAAACCCCTATCTCTCACCCTGTACAAAACTCTACTCAAAATGAATCAAGGATCTAGGAATTAGACCTGAGAGTCTTTGCCAAATAGAAGAAATAGTAGGTCCAAATCTTCTTCATATTGGCTTAGGACCAGACTTTCTCAACATGACCACCAAGAGCACAAGAAATAAAAGGAAGAATCAATAAATGGGATGGATTCAAACTAAAAAGTTTTTTCTCAGCAAAAGAAACAATCAATAATGTGAAAAGAGAGCCTACAGAGTGGGAAAAAATCTTTTCCACACACACTCAGACAGAGCACTGATCTCCAAAATTTATAAAGAGCTTACAAACTTTACACCAAAAATGTAAAGAACCCAATCAATAAATGGGCTAAGGAACTGGGCAGACACTTCACAGAAGATGATATACAGGTGATCAACAAATATATGAAAAAGTGCTCATCATCTCTAGTAATTAGAGAAATGCAAATTAAAACCACCCTAAGATTTTATCTAACTCCAATTTGAATGGCTATTATCAGGAATACAAGCAATAACAAGTGTTGGCGTGGATGTGGGGGGAAAGGCACACTTGTACATTGCTGGTGGAGTTGCAAATTGGTGCAGCCACTCTGGAAAGCAGTATGGAGATTCCTCAAAAAATTTGGAATGGACCCACCATTTGACCCAGCTATCCCACTACTCAGTTTATACCCAAAGGTCTTAAAATCAGCAAAGTATAGGGATGCAGCCACATCTATGTTCATAGCTGCTCAATTCACAATAGCCAGATTGTGGAACCAACCTAGATGCCCTTCAATTGAAGAATGGATAAAGCAACTGTGGTATATATACACATGGAATATTACTTAGCCATAAAAAAGAATAAAACTATGGCATTTGCTGGTAAATGAGTGGAGTTGGAGAATATCATGCTAAGTGAAATAAACCAAGTCCAAAAAACCAAAGACCAAATGTTTTCTCTGATCAGTAAATGTTGATACATAACGGAGGGAGGGGTTATAGGGGGGGATAAGGAAAGAATGGAGGAAGAATGGATGGTGTAGAGGAAAACGGGATGTGAGGGGATGGAGGAAGGAAAAATAGTAGATTGAGACAGACAGCATTACTCTATGTATATGTAAGATTATATGAATTGTGTGAATAGAAAAAAATTAAAAAATAAAATAAAAAGTTTGGGGAAAAAAAAACCCACGAGACATATGGTGTGGAGCAAGTGTTTGGGTTGTGACTTGCTCTCTCTGCTCAGTGGCTAACTGGAGGATGTATCTTATTTCCATGGCTGAGTCAGACTGGGGATGGGAAAAAGAAAGGCTGCATATTTATATTTGTTAATGGACTGAGAGTTGGCAGGGCTGGAAGGCAGTCAAGCTTGGTGACAATCACTTTCCTGATACTACTATACCAGAAGCACATACAGAACTCATGGAAGATATGTTTTTATTTTTTAAGGAAATGTCTCAAGGGTAGAACTTGAAGGGTAAAAACAGCTTTCCAAAATAAATGTACACAAATTTGTCATCAACCCTATATAGAAGTGTATCTGTGTATGTGAGTATTAAATATATATTAACACAGCAATTATATACTAGTAACTTAAAAAATGCATGAATTAACAGTTGTAACTGTCATTCCATTTGCTTAATTTTGTATTACTGATAAAATCCATGAATCTTCTTAATGCACTTGCATCTCTTTGTCTGAGTTATTTGCTCATCCCTTTGATTTAGATGCCTATTTGTATTTATTTCCATCTTTTCTTTGAAGAAATTCCTCACAATATGTTGCCCTTTGGTTTTAAAAGTTCACTGAATATTTTACACTAGCAATTTGTAGATCCAAGAAAAATATTGCAAAAATTAGGGAAAATCTTCCAACACTTTTCCCTGAAGTTCAACAGCTAATTTTGTATAAAAGGTACAGCTTTCTAAATCCACAGACTCACAGAAGCTAATTAATAACATCTATCACTATACTTACTAATACTGTGCTGGCCAGGCAGAGGTAAGCACCCTTCTAGAGATCCCTAGCAAGCAATTTGAACACCAAGATAATTAAAGTAATTATATATTTATGCACAATGGAATCTTTGGTAGAACATAAAATCAATTCAAGGTATTTTACCCAAAGCCTTTTGGGTGGTTTTTGCTCCAAACTTATAATGAAAGTTTTCTTCTGAAATTTGAATAGCTAAAATTTCTGAAATGTCAAAGATTGGGTGTTCCTACAAATTCTCTACACTAGGTATACAGTAATACATACTATACTAAATTTTGAAATTCATCTTTTTTCCTGTGACAAGAGGTATATATACAATTTTAAAAATAAAGGTTTTTCTTAACTTCATTATCACCTATGATTCCCAATATATTTGAAGAAATGTATTTGAAATTTGTATTGCATATCATTCCCAAAACAACATGCATCTATACACATGCATATCTTGGCATTATTATGGGATTATTACATGATGAATTTATAAATGTTGGCATCATTTTTTATATAAAAACAAATACAATAATGTAATTTTAATTACTTATTAACCTACACAGATGTAAGAATATTACACACATTTGTTCTCTCCAATTTCTAAAGATTTGCTTCTAAATCAAATTTCAAATTGGATGTATGACTATTTTTTGCTTCCATGAAGCAAAAGTGCTATGTCTCCACTAGTGATTACCACTACCTATTATATTTATTTCACATAAGTTGATAGCATTTGAAGATTAAATACAAGTTGCAGATACAAAAAGATGACACCTAAATTTTTGTAAAGAGCTAAACACCAAGCATTAAATATCAAATTTAAATTTGCTTTGAAGAAAAAAATTAAATGCTCACTGTGGACTGTGAGAAAATTCATTTCTAATGGCGAAATTATATCAGTCTACAGGGAACCCCACTAAGGCGCAGTTGACTAATGACTACCATTTTCGGTCGATTTCATTAGTATTTAAGTTATAGTGTAAAGTCCATTCCCTTTGGTGCTCTGAAAGTCAATGATTTACATACATTTGGTATGAATCCTTTGCTTTGCATAATATAAATGTGATTTACTGGGTAAGTGAAGATTTTTCTTATGCCTACCTAGACCTACTTATTCAAAAATAAATATTAACTTTTAATAAAATAGCTTTTAATGCATTATTGCTACCCATTAAAATGAAACAAATGATGCTGTCGACTGACCATCTTCATGCCAGAATAACACACAATTATAGTCCTCTTTTCGTTGGTAGCATTTGATCATTTCCAACTGAGGTTGTCATTTTTACCAATTATATTCACTGCTTATATAGTGGTGGGTCTCTGAGCCACAGAGTAAAAATAACCTGGTGTTATGCAAAGACGGACAGACATATCACTGAGCTGCTTCATATAAAAGAGAACATTTTACCTTCTGAGTTTTAAAATAAAAGAAATAAATGCTGCTTGAAATTTTGGCCTTATATACAAATGTATGGTTTTGATTCCAAGAAATATTAAAGGTGAAAAGAATGAGTTATGAAATCAACTAAAACACACAAGACAGCTTTCTGTGCTACAAGGCTTCTTAGAATAAAAAAGACTTTGTTCTTAAAATTAAGAAGGGAAGCAGATAGAAGCTGAGCATTTCCATAGGAAGCAATACAAGTCAGTTTATGCCACAGGCCACACAAGCTACACGTCAATAAGTGTTATGGGTGTTGTGGGTGAAAGAGTAGGTAGAAAATGCTATGCCTTGCTCATAGAAGTAAAAAGAATCAGAAGATCATCTTGTAGTTTCCTTGAATACAAACATTCACATTTGTAGAATTCATACTGTACGAATTAAATGAGAAAAAATTAAATATGCTTTGAAAAACATTAAAGTCTTTATTCTAAACCAAATTCCAAGAAAAAAAGTGAGTATGCTTCATTTTATGTGCACTTGATATTTTTACCATCCTATTTACTCTAGTGGAGAGACTTTCTTTATAAAGTTATTCATAATTGAAATTAATGCTTCAGTCACTAGTAATACTCGATCAAGAGAAATGCATTTGTAAAAATTCCTTTTGTTTTAACTAGGTCCTCCTCTCTGTTTTTAGCCTAGAATGAAGGAATAGACAAAGAGCCCCAAGGAAAATCCATGTTTAAAAATGGTCCCTCAAATCAGATTCACTAAAAGCTGTTTTTACATTTTTACTCCCTCCTATAAATAAAATTATTGATTGATTCAATCTCCTTTAATTTTCATCTTTAGTTTCAACACAGACACACATAACCCAATAGGGTAGCATATATTTAGTTAAGTTCATTGTTAACCTACCCATAGAATGAGATTGAAACTTTCTTAATCTTCTCCCATCACACTTGAGCTATATTCTCATTTTCTGATTTAAGCCGTTTTAGGGGGCTAGCATTTATTATATCTATGCTTATTTACAGCTTCTAATCAGAACTCCAGGTAAAGTAGTATTTCTGTAGAAATTATTTACCAAGGAATACAAGAAGCAAATACTTTAAATGAACGCAAAATTCAGTTTAAATATTAGGATATGAAAAATTCCATGAAGTATTTGCCTTTGGATACTTACATAAAGTTGCAAAGAATTTCTTGTAATTCCTCCAATTAACCATGGATGAAAATCTTATGGGATAATGTAATTCAAATATTCCTATCAAGTCACTCACTGCAATTGTCCCCAAACACACACTCATAATGTTCCCCTAATTATTTCAGAATAAAAACTGCATCTAAAATGATTCTGGCTATGCTTCTATTTGGAAAATGCTGGAATGTAACTAAAAGAGTATTGGCAACAAATCACAATAAGCTGCAGTTGCAGAGGTGAGCCATGTCTCTTGCCCTATTAAACCTTAATCAATGAAAATCATTAACTTTGAAACTATTCATCTAATACACACTGTCTTTGCTTTGGAGCACAGATATACCCGAGAAGAATTTTCTACCTGTTTGCATATAAGATTGATTAATTCCAGGCTATTGAACTCTGTTTCAAAGGGCAGTTGTTGATACCATGGAGAAAATTGATGAATGCTTATTGACATTCTACTTTATCATTTAGTCTAAATATGTTTCAAGGTATCAATTAACAAGTATCTTTATTTCTTCTTAATGCAGAAGAAACAAATTTTTACTGAGCTTCTGATGGAATTGCTGTTTAAATGAGGAAAGAAAGTGCTATTCAATGACTACGAAATGATAACCAGTTTCCCAATATCATAAACTGATAGCCAGTCATAGTTTTAAGATAACTAATAATTTCCCTATATTATCTAATAATTCCTAAGTAATTATCTAGGATCTTAATTGAGGCATCAGAATTTGAAAACATAGCTCTGATTTTATTTTCTGATGACTGTTTTTTTTCTCCTAGTTATGTAGAAAGAATAGAATCTCTGATATAAAATGTTACAATGCTTTGGCTTTCAAGATGGAAAAAAAAAATTATTTGTTGCTTTTTTAAAAAATTCAGCAGAATTATATTAATTGGAAAACAATTGTGGGTATACCAAAATTCCTGCCTAACAAAACAGATAGAATGTGACAATTTAAAATCACACTGATGAAGGTATTTGTTGTTGTACCAAGGATGCTCAAGATTGCAGAAACTGAGGCAAAAAAGAGATTTGAAAAACTCATATACACATGCCTAAAATTGTCTTGTATATGTAGGCTAAGATATTTAGAAGGCAAAGTAGTGAGAGAGCAAGTTTTTACTTTGCAGAGAATGAAAATTAATGTTTAAAATTTAATTTCTAGGGAATATCACACATGATATTGCCCTGAATGAATTCTATGATAAAGCAATTTTTAGCCAATAAATTTCCATTTTTGATATTTACCTCAATGTCCTATCAGCCTAAAATATTTAGTTTTTCAGGATCTGTCACTTCATTACTAAATAAAAACTTTTGAAATTTAGAAGGCAGTTATTACTTTTCCAAATTCACTTAACCATACTTGGAAATCTTTGGAGTAAGTACGAATTCAAACAAAAGGTTTTGCAATAATGAGAGAAGAAAGTGGGATAATGGAAAACAGCATTTTGACCTACCAAATTCTGAACGTTATTTCATAAATTATATATTTATAAAATTAATATGTAATATTTTAAAGAGAAAATTAAGAACATTAATAATTTCAAGCCCTGCTTTTCTATCCTTATTTTTGTATTTAGCAAAATATCACGATAATTTTTCCATGTCATTAAATATTTTTAGGAAATATGGCATAATGTCCAATATTCTACTAAAATGATTATTGCTGAACGCATTCAGAAAAAAATATTTTTAATTAATTCCTAAGTTTCTCTTGATAGCGTTACACCTTCAGAATATAGTATGAAAAGAATGAGGAAGATTTCTTCCAGACCCTTTGTCCTGCAAGGAACCCACTTCCTGCTTTTTTCCTCTGTCTGAAAGGTGAGGACTTTTCTTAAAGCTTTTTTCTACCCATTCCCACTGCAAAGTTCTAGTATTCTGGCCAATCTCAAGTGTAAACCTGAAGATATAGTGGACTTAAAAAAAAAAAAAAAAAAAAAACTTGCTGAAGAGTCTAGGAAGATGGTGGAGTGGAGCTGGGCAAAGGTGTCCTCATCCCTCCAAAGCACGGAATGGAGGCAGTCAAGGAACAGTTGACAGAAGAGGTGGATGGCAGAATAAATGCTCTAAGACTCAATATTTGACACTTTAAGTCTGGAACAGACTTGAAGTTTGGTTACTGGAGTAGAAAATAAGGATTGAGTTCCTTTATCCCAAACACAGAACAGGGTGAGGTGGGAGGGAAGGAGCAACATAGAGGAAAAGAGGGAGAGGAAAAGCACATAAGCTTCATCCTTAATCACAGCTGGAAAGAAAAGCAGACTGAATTAAATAAAGCAGGAACAGAGGCGTCAGTGAAGGAGATCAAGCGGATTAACCCAAATTGTGACCTGAGAGCTGTACAGGGCAAGGCAGCCATTTTGTGGAATCCATAGCTGGTCAATCTCCCTGGAAGAAATCAAATCAATAGAGGCTCTCCTCTTCTTCAAATAGCAACAAATAAAACCAGAGGGAGTACTTCCACAGCAAGATGTCTCAATAATCCATTTAGAAGGAACTTGTAGAGGAAGAGCTACTAGCTGAAAGTTGCTGAAATACCCTCCCTCTCACCACGGACAAGGGAAGTGGGGTAGAGCAGTCCTAAAAGCTGGACACTCCTGGGAGTGGCTAACATAGTGCAACACTCCACACAACTTCCTTGGAAGTTCAACCCAGGTGGACTGGCTGAGTCTCTTTCCGGGCACAGGGACAGTGCCTATATGATTTGCAGTAGTCAGGGGAGATGCTTCTGTACCACAGATTACCCACAGAGAATACGTAACCACAGGTCCCATGCTTGCAGACAGCCCCCATGCTCTGTGCCACTTAGAAGAGGGTCCTGTGGAGGGGAATGGGTGCATCATGACCTGCTGTCATCAGAGTGACAGCCCCGAGTTCTGCATCCTATGCTTCTGTACAAAATAGAAACAGCCAGCAGCACAGCACCCCTTGAGCATCCAGGCTTACGACCCTGGGGGGACAAAGGAGAACCAGCTGCTGTGAGGTTCATAGCAACCAGGGGAGAAGTTCCTGTGTTCCAGCACCTCTGGAGGCAGAGGGAACCAAAACTGAAGAGTGATGGATATTCTGTAAAGATCCAAAATCCTGAAGAACTCCAAACCAAGGACATTCAATATTTTTTTCCATCTTCGCATAGTTTATTGTAAATAAGTCCAACATCAACTTTGATCATACATATATTACTCTTCATTTTGACTCAATAGCATTAACTCTAATATACAATGTTGTGCCTTCAACCCATTTGATAGTATTTCTTCTCAAGTTTAAAAGCATTAATTGAAATTATTCTATCCTGTTTTCCTACCTAAGGTCTACACTTGCTCCTCTTAGACTCTCTTTTTCCTCTTACATTACCTACTGTTGCAGATTTCCTCCATCCATCTCTTACCTCTTTTTACCTTCATTTGTATTATTATTTTTTACCTTTTCTTTCTTTTTTCATTGGTTACTTTGTCCAATTTTTCTCTCCTTCCCTTTTCAGTCCCTATATAATGCTATTGTAATTTTACTAGATTTAATAACTAATTTTTCAACCTGTTCCAGAACATTACTACAATTTTATACATGGATTAGAGGATATGGAAAAAAAACTATCAACAAGTTTTTGATTTTTTCCTAGGTTGATTAGTATGTGGCTTTGCTCTGAAGTGATCCTAGTAAATGGGGATTAGTGTCTTCTCTCAACGTGGTATTATATTGGGAACAGCAGCAACAAACATTGAGAGAAAATTATCATTACCTGGATATTTGCCCTGCCAGGGACCTTAAGAGAAAAAGGCTCATTAAATAGTCATTAGCATAAAAGGAACAGTGATATTTATCCCAACAGGTGGGCCGACATAAAAGCAGTGTGGAAAAACAAGGATATAAACCTCTCCAAACAGGCCACAACTCTCTAACCATTGAGAAGCGCCTACTCAATTAGGGGAAAATGAAGTCCAAATTAAGCATTAGAAATAAATCAAAATGGCAGAAAATAAAAATCATTTCTCTATAATAACATTGACTATGAAAGATCTAAATTCTTCCATCAAAAGATATAGATTGGCAAATGGGATTAAAGCAAGTAGCCAACCATATGCTGTTTATGAGAGACTTGCCTTACATGCAAAGACATCCAAAGATTGATGGTGAAAGTATGGGAAAAGATATACCATGCAAATGAAAACAAAAAGAAAAATTTTGGAAAGTTCATAGTTAAAATGTCTGACAATGTAAGGAATTAACTTAGAAAATACAAGAAATGTAAGGTAATTTCAATAAAGAGGTACAGATTCTTAAAAAGAAACTAATGGAAATCCTAGAAATGAAAGACTCAATAAATTGAACTAAAAATTCAATGGAAAGCACCACCAATATATTAGATCACGCTGAAGATAGATTCTTGATCCTTGAAGCCAAAGGGTATAATCTTGAAAATAAGGTCAACAATAAAGAAAAAAATGTTAAAGAGATCATGACCAGAATGTTCAGGAAATCTAGTATAACCTTAAGAGAACGAATCTAAGAATCATATAGGGTACATTACTCTGAAATACAAACTAATGTAATGTACAATCTTTTCAATTATATAATATTAGAAAATTTTCCAAATCTTCAGAGCCAGATAGATATCCAAATATAAGAAGGATATAGAACCCTAAATAGGAAGGATCAAAACAGATCCCCTCCAAGACATATTATAATGAAAATGCCTAATATACAAAATAAGGATAGAATTTTTAAAAGCTGCAAATGAAAAACAGCAGCTCAAATTTAGAGGTAAGCCAATTTGGTTTTCTGATTTCTCAACCCAACCCTAAAAGCCAGGAGAGTTTGTAATAATATATACCAAGCTCTGAGAAAAAATGGGTGCAACCAAGATATCCAGCAAATCTATCCTTCAGAATTAAAATTGAAATAAAACCTTCTATGAAAACAAAAGGCAAGCAGTGTTCATTACTGTCATATCACACAAAATAGACAGTCAGGCAACAATGAGAAGAGGAAAAGAAGGTCACTTCATACTGGTTAAGGCAGTCATTCAAAAACAATGATTGTAAACTGTTGTTTATACCCCAAACAGTGTGTATATGCCTACAAAACAAATCCTTCTCAACATAGGAAATCAAATAGAACGCAATACAACAATAGTGGGTGATTTCAAGCAAATGTCATACCATTGAATAGGTCATCCAGATATAAACTAAGTAAAGGCTCCTCAGAACCATAAAATACTTTTAATCAAACTGACCTAACAGACATCTATAGAATGTTTTATACATCAACTGAATTCACTTTCTTCTCAATGGTACATGAAACTTTCTCTAAAGTAGATTATATTTTAGGACACAAAACAAGTCATAGCAAATATCAAAAATAAAGATAATTACTTGAATTCTATTAGATCATAATGGAATGAAAGTAGAAATCAACAAGATAAAAGACAATATTCCAACCACTGAAGATTAAATAATATAGTTTTGAATGAGGAATGAATTGCAGAAGAAATCCAAGGAGAGATTAAAAAAATTCTTAGAAACAAACAAGAATAGATATATAACATAAAATCTTTGGGACTGTATGAAGGCAGCTCTAAGAGGAAAGTTTATAACACTAAGTTCCTACATTAAAAAAATAGAAATATACCAGGTAAAGAAACGAATAATCTAAAATCAGTAAGTAGAAGACAGGAAATAGTCAAAATCAGAGCCAAAATTAATAAAATTGAGAATAAAAAAATACCAAGGATCAATGAAAAACAAAACAAAACAAACTCAGAATCAAATTAATTCTCAGTTATTTCTACCAGAACTTTAAAGAAGAACTAATGCCAATTCTTCTCAAATAATTCCATGAATTATAAAAGGAGGAAACTCAGCCAAATTCATTATATGAAGCCAATATTACCCTGATAACAGAAAGAGGCACATCTAGAAAAATAATACTTCAGACAAACATCCCTGAAAAAGATACATGCGAACACCCTTATTTAAATATTGGCAAACTGCCTTCATAAATATATTGTGAGGATAGAGTACCATGGTCAAGTGGATTTCATCCCAAGGATGCAAGATTGGTTTGACATGCAAATCAATAAATGTAATTCACCACATAAATAAGGAAATGAGGTTTTATCTCACTTCAGTCAGAATGGCAATTATCAAGAACAAATAATAATAAAAATCTGTAAGGATATTGGGGAAAAGGTTCAATCGTACATTGTTGGTGGAACTGCAAATTAGCACAGCCATCCTGGAAAGCAGTATGGAGATTCATCAAAAAAGCAGGAATGGAACCAATATGTGACCCAGTTATCCCACTCCTTGGCATATACCAAAAGGGGTTAAAATCAGCGTACTATAAGGACACAAGCACATCAATGTTTATAGCAGTGCAATTCACAACAGTCAGCACACTGAACTAGTCCAGTCCATCAACAGATAATTCAATACAGAAAATGTGGTATATAAACACAATATATTCTTTACTCAGTCATAAAGAAGAATGAAATTATGGCATTTGCTGGTAGATGAATGGAACTGAAGAACATCATGCTAAGTAAAATAAGTCGGATTCAAAAAGTCAAGTATTAAATGTTTTCTATCATATGCAGAAGCTAAACCAAAATAAGAAGAGAAAAAAACAATAGGGGTTTAGGAGGTGAGTTCATGAAAATAGAAGAAAGATCAGTGGAGTCGAGGAAGAGGACTGGGATAGACAGAAAAAGGAACAGTGGAATGTATCTGACTAAACTTTCCTATGTACATATATGAATGTACCACAGTGAATTTTTACCTTTATGGATATTCATAATGTACTAATTTTAAAAACTGTAAATACATAGAAGAAATACCAATTTAAAGAGGAAGACGAACTGTGGAAGGAAATGGAAAGTGGAAGTAATGGAGACTGAATTAGAGCAAATTCTATTTCATGCTTCCAGGAGGCTGAGGCAGGAGGATCGCAAGTTCAAAGCCAGCCTCAGCAACTTAGCGAGTCCCTAAGCAACTCAGTGAGACCCTGTCTCTAAATAAAATACAAAATAGGGCTGGGGATGTGGCTCAGTGGTGGAGTGCCCCTGGTTTCAATCTCTAGTACCCCCCCAAAATATTTCATGCTTGTATATCAAAATGGACCCCAATATTATATATAGCTATAGTGCACTAATAAAAAAAAAAAGAAAGTAAAACATGAAAACATTAAATAACAGGCCAAAAAAATAAAATTACATCATCTGGATTTAAGTCAATAAATTAAAAAAAAAAAGCAGCAACAAGAAATATTCCATAGAAGAACAGAAAAACTAGCCAAAATGATTAGTGATAACACAAATACATGGAAATTAGAAATAATAACATGCCAAGTACAATCTTAAATATTTTTTTCATAATATATTCATTAGTTCCAGTCGCTTGTAAAGCTTAGATCCTTAACAATGATCACTTTATCAGGTATTGCAGACAGTGAAATGATACTTCATTTAGAAATGAAATGATATTTCATTTAGACTTAAATCTTAAAGAGTAATTATGATCTTTCACTCATTCTAACCCTGTGCTGTAAAACCAACTTTTAAAACTAAATAGTTTTCCAAACAAACAAGATGGAAAATAACAGTCAAAAAAAACCATAGCTGACTTCAAGTTTACTTATAATAGGGAGTTGTAAATGACATTTTAATACCTGGAAGTTTTGAAAATAGGGCACAACAAATTCTAAGATTCAAAGTTAAAGTGAAAATTTAAGTGCCAAGGAGATGGTTAAATAAGTAGTTTTAAAAAATTATCTTTTTTAAAAAATTTTTTTACAGACTGCATTTTGATTCAGTGTACACAAATGGGGTACAGCTTTTTCATTTCTATGGTTGTACATGATGTATCAATTCCTGATACCAAAAAAAAAGATGACAATTTCTTCACAATCAATGATCAATAATACTGAACATTTTTTATGTGCTTGCTGATATTCTGTACATATGCTTTAGAGAAAACTACTCATGTAATTTGTACATTTTAAAATCGGGTTATTTGATTTTTTTGGTTTTGTAATTGAGTTATAATAGTTATTTATATATTCTAGATACTAGATCTTTATCAAACACATATTTTGTAAATATTATCTCACATTCTGTAATTTAATTTTTTACTTTCTTTTTCCCCAACATTACTGTAGTATAATTTCACCTAAATATCTATAATTTTTTGGTAATAATATCTCTAGGGAATAGAATAGTCATCTTTAACTGATACATGTTGCTAGAGAAGTAATATTGTACCTCTGCACATGTAACATCAGAATTTGATAGTAGAAATATTTTCATTTATTCCCTTCTCTTATTTGTGCCATTATTGTTTTTAAATATATTTCTAAATCAAATACATACCTTAGTATAGTATAGAACATATATATAAAATTTAGTTATATATTAATATATAAATATATAATTATATAATTATTAATATAATATATAATATATATTAATTAATTGATATGTAATAAATAATATAAAATATAATTATAACCCAGATATGTATATAGCTTAATGTTATAATCATTCAAAAAAATATTGTTTTAGTTTTCAACAGTTGGTTGACTTTTAAAAAGGCAAGAAAAAAAACTATAAAATGCCCTTATATTTACAATGTCAGGTGTTCTTTATTTCTTTCTGTATCTCCAAGTTTCTTTATATTATAATTTCCTTTATACTAAGGATTTTTCCTCAACATTTATTGTAGTACAGATCTCCTGATGATCAAATTTTTCTCATTTATTTCATTACCATTTTTGAAGCATATTTTTGCCATATGGAGAATTCTAGATTGACTACAGGTTTTTTGTTTTTTTTGTTTTTTGTTTTTTGTTTTTTTTTAAGCCAAAAGAAGCCTTTATTTTAGCTGGCCAGCAATTATCGCCCTTACACCTAAAAGTGGTGTGCCGGGAAAATCGAGCGTTGGTTCTTTTGTTGCCAACTTTTATAGGGTACTGGAAGGGATTAGGGTGGGGCTAGGGAGGGGAAGGGGTTGGGGTGGGATATAAGGAGGGGATTTGGGATTGGGGTGAGGCTGACTCTCCCTATGGCGCTGGAGAATCTCCCTGGGGAACACAATATTTTAATCTGTTTTCTGTTGCTATAACATTCCCCACTGGTCTTATCCACATTAACAAATCTTTGTTTAGGAAACTAATGGTTTTACAGTTTCCAATTTCCCAGACTCTGATGGGTTCCATTCCTCAGTTTGACCAGATTTTTTATTTTACACTAACTGCCTGTCCTTAATTAGGAACTTTTTTACTGCTGTAAGCAGAGGGGGTGCCTGACCGCTCTTGCTGCTTTGAGTAGGAAGGGGGCGGAGTCTGGGGAAGCAGTTTGAAGTTCCTTTTAGAAATCTGGTCAATGAGGAGCAAAAGTCTGCTTGGGAAGAGCAGGTTATAAAGTCATCTGGGGTGGGTGCTTCTATGAGAGAGAAACAAAATGACATAAGTACCAAAATGAGATTCATGACATGGTAGAAGTCAATCTCTCACCAGGTGGAAGAACTGAGAAGTTGTTCCCATAACAAGACCTATCAAAGGCTGGAGAGGTTGAGGCCATTATTTGGGAACTTGAGTTATCAGGTACATTTGCCTAAGAATCTCTCTTTTGTAGCCTCCAGTCCTATTCTAGGGGCTAATGCAAGTACATCTTAAGTTACATTAAACTATTGTTTCTTTTAAATACCCAAGAATGTCTATGGTTTGGTTTGGTTTTAACTGTTTTGCTAGGTGTTTAAGATCAAGCTGGTCAAATTGACCTGGTCCTGTCTCTTAAGAGTCAGCTGAGTTCTCACAGGGATCACTCATGGGGAATTTGAGAGCAGCTTCTTAGCTTTTTTCCTGTGCTTGGGTGGTGGAAGCTCCTTCATTCCAGCAGCCTCTGCATTCTGGGGCAGGCAGCAGTGCTCCTCCTGGATTCCAGGAGCTCCAAGGCAGTGGCTTCTGCCTTGTGGACAGCTAACAGCTTTTTGCTTCCATTCATGGCAATGGGAAGCTGGTCCCTGTTTATGCTCATCAGCCCCAGGAGGGCAGGGGCCAAGCCTGTCTGGTCCACTCTTGTACCTCCTTGTTCTCAGCAATCTTTGCTGCATCTCCAACTCTGGGGGACAAGCCTGGAATACATGGGTTATTGAGATGTGTCCACTCAGATTGGGTTCTGTCCTGGGTGGCTACAAGCTCTGGTGGTGGTGGCATCTGGGCCCCAGTGGCTCTTGTGCTCTGGCTGTGGCAGTTTCTGCAACCTGGAGGCTGATGGCAGTCGGTGTTTCCTCAGCTCTGGACACAGAGATGCCTTCAGTGTGACAGAGAAACTAGGCGGTGTCTTTTGCCCACTGTCTGCATGGACAAAAACTCTGAGTTCTGGCAACAGCGAAGGCAGCAGTGTTAACCCTGAGTTGTGAAGTTCCTTAGAGAAGCTCTCTCATTCCCTGGATGCAGGCTAACTATGAGGGCAAGAACCAAAACTGGTTTTCTTGGCCCCTTTGTTTTAATCTCAATCCTTAAGTTTGATCTTAAACATCCAGCAAGCCAGTTTCACCAATTATTATCTCATCTATTTTATAGGTGATGGCTTAGTATACTTCTTCAAAACATTAATCTGGCATCAGCTATAGAGCTTACAAGGAAAACACAAAATAATTGGCTTACATTGTTTCTGGTAAATAGTCAGCAGTAACCATTATGATTTTCCCTATATACAATATGTTTTTTTTAATATGTTTTTCATTACATTTTAAGCAATTAGGACATTCCTTGGTGTGGTTTTATTACATTTTCTTACCTGTTACTTATTTAACTTCTTAGATATTTTTAAATCAAATTTGAAAAATATTTGGGGTATTATTTCTACACATGTGTGCTATTTTTCCTTAGAACATTCTTCTCTTCATTTCCTCATGTGACCCCATTTACTTGTGTGTAAGAATTTCTGACATTGTCTCAACATTCACTGAAGCTTCTCCCCCTTTTTTTCTTTCTTTCAGTCTTAATTATTTTCTCTTCTCTCTTTGTTGACTTACTATTTGTTTTCAGTGTCAACACTATTACTCAGCCTACTATTATTATGTAGGAAATTGTATTTTCAGTTCCAGAATTTCCTTTGTATACAGGTTTTATTTTTATTTTGAGAAGATGCATCTTTTCATTCATGTGTCCACCTTTTATTTAAATGCCAGCATATATGCATCATATCTGGTTTAAAGTCCTTGTTTCTAATAACACAGTCTTTTTGTTCCCCTTGTTTGTCCTGGTTATGGGTTACATTTTTCTAACTCTACCCCATATTTGTGTATTTTTAATATAATCAATAACATTGTGCATGTTTCATTGTGGAACATAAGAATTTTGTTAACTGCCTATAAAAATGGTATTTTCTTCTGACAAACAGTAAATTTACTGGTATATCTATTTTATCCCATGGAGAACTATTTTCAGACTTTTAAAGAATGGATCTAAAAAAGGCTTTTACTAGGTTAGGTACGGCTTCTCTAGAACCTCAACCAAAGGTCTGGAATATTTAGCTCATCTCCCCATTGGGAATGGTTGTACCTCTAATAACTTCTATTACTACTTAAATAGTACTTTCAGTCCCCAAGGTCTCCAGGAGCTGTCCTCTGCCAATGCTTAGAGTCTCTGTCTTAATAGGAACAGATAAGTATTTGGATAGCAGTTAAAAGGAGATCACCCCATAGTTTTGAACTTTCATCTCTAGACTATTTTCTTTTCTGAAGTATCCTATCTTGAACAGTTCAGTCATCTCAACAATTCTGATGTTGGATCTCTGTTACCTTCTGCCTAAGAAAACTGTTGAACTCCATTTTGGTTCTCTCCTGTGTATCAATGCACACAAAGTGACTTAGGCTGAATGTTGGGGTTCAATGAATTTTTCCTTCCCTCAAGATCATGGTAGTGCTTGTTGTCAATTACTAAAAGTGGACACTCTACACACTTATATGTTAATAAAATTGTATATTTAGTGTATAGCATATTAAATGTTATATACAATTATATTAGTGTTATATATTTTTCAATTTAAAATATATTTACAATATGATAATGTCTAGAATTCCATACTGAATGTTTTTATTAATAATCTTCTAAGTCTTTCAGCACTATCCACTTCTATTGGAAAACAAATTTGGATTTGTTAAAAGCTAAATTAAAAAAATTTTTATTCTTTGTCCAATTCAAGCATTGCATCATGTCAGTGTAGAAGACATTTTAAAATTCAAGATACTGAATATCCTGAAATTTGAGACTGAAAGTTTTCTACTGTAGTTTTCAGTTCAGTAGCTTCAAATTATACATCTCCTTTGTTTTATCATTCACTTCCTTAAAATCTTATCCCTAATACACAAAGAAGCAGAATGGGCATAATAAATAATCATTAATTTGGACAGATAATTCTAATATTCACACAATAAAATGATTTCAGAGTAGAGAATGAAAAAAATGTGACATAATAAAACATAGTATTACCAAGGAAATAAGTCAAAGTCACTATTTTAAGTGACAGAAAGGTTGAATAAGTCAATAATCTGCACAATTATCATAATCCAGTTGAATCAGCAACAAATGGAAATGCATAAATATTTTGCTAGATTATCTATCTGGCTTCTTGAGTAATAAGCGTAACAATAAGTGTCATCCAAGTTACTCAATTATGCCTTGGACTGAAATTTTATACTAAAAGAATTGTAGACTTAATAATTGCTGACTTAACTTTTATAGTATGATAGCTTTAGGGTCACTGAAAATGTTAGTTTAATGATGGAGGCTATGTCCCTTGTGACATAGTGCTTTCTTCCCAAAGAAATGAAAGTTTTTCAGAATTTTGGAAAGCCTTAAGGGAAATTCCTAAAAGGACAGATAGCCTTGGACCTTGGTCTTTCTGAGAGCAAAGTATATGGATTTTGTACCATGGTTTATATTTCTGGGCCTAAATAACTGTGCAATTATTTTGTAATTATAAGGCAGTCATTTACTGGCAACTAGAAGTTTTTCATTTTTATGGTAATTCCTACTATAACTACCATATAATTTGTAAGAAAGAAATAGCTGTGCAATTACTCTGTATTAGCACAGTAATTACCAAATATGTCCAGGCTTATTTGTGTCTTGTGAAATAAAGATCCTCACACCTGCATATGCAATTACACAGCACTATGTATACTTTCTTCATGTGGTCTATCACAAAACAATAGGCAGAGGGGTTGGCTTTCATTTCATCATAGCGTTGTATTAGGTTATCAGTTGAATATAGTATTTTGTCACAGCTGCTTCCCTATGGTTGCAATTCAGTTGCTCCATTGTAGAAATGTGAACTTAATCTCATAAGTGTAAAAGAAAGGACAGCTCATTAGACAAAGCAGGAGTTTTGATGTCAAATGGATATGCACTAGAATTCTACCTTGTTTATTTTTTGGCACAGTGATTTAAATGAATTGCTTAATTTTGTTCATCTGTAAAATAATACTTATGACTTTGTAAATTTCAGAGATGCTATCAGATGCAGTTGGTAATATTCAAAAATCACATAACAGTATGGTAGGTTTACTTGGTCACAATTCATTTCATAACCATCTATGTGCCAGGTATGTCTCAGTCTGTTGGTGCAGTTATAACAGAAAACCTTAAATAGACTAGTTGTCTTAAAACTACAGAATTTATTTCTCACAGTTCTGGAGATTGGGAAGTATAAGATCAAGGGAATAGCATGGGCAGGTTCTGGGAAAAGCCCTCTTTCCAGTCTGAAAATGGTCATTTTATTTCTTCACAGGGAAGAAAGAAGAGAAATCGGACAAAGTCTCTTGTGCCTCTTCTTACAAAGGTATAAATTCTAATCATGAGCTCTCTAATCTGATAATTTAGGCCCTACCTTCAAATATCACCACATTGGGGATTATACTTTGACACATGATTTTGGTGTGGGGGGACAGCCATTCCATAGCGAGGTATTATATTAGACACTAGAAAAACAATAATGGAAACAGCAGGCATAATTCTTGACCTCATGGAGCTTAAGATCTACTAGAATATAGTCCCTGTAATTGAATTATCAAACATTCTATTCTACTGTCATATATAACTAATTAGAACAAATAAAAAAATCTTTAAAAATTTTCACACTTTCATTACTGCATTAAGTTGGGTTCATTTTGACATAATTATATATGCATGGAATTTAATTTGCCCCATTTCAGTTCACAGTGCCTCTTCTTTCCCTCCTCTCTTCCTTCTTCCTATTCCACTTCCTCACTCTACTGGTCTTCCTTCTATTTACTTACTATTATTTTTAATTGGTGCTTCATATATACCAAAAGGTAGAATTCACTGTGGTATATTTATACATACACACAGACTAATTTTGTCAAATTCATTCAGAATTTCCCCACCTTTCCCATCACTCCTCCCTCTCCCTCAATCTCCTACTCCATTGATCACCCCCCATACTCCTGTGATCCTCCACTCCCTCTTTTTCACCCTTACTTTGCTATAGAGAAAAAATATTGGACCCTTGACTTTCTGAGTCTGGCTGATTTCAGTTAGCATGATGTTCTCCATTTCCATCCTTTTACCACCAAATGGCATAAGTTTATTCTTCTTTATGGTCAAGTAGAATGTCATTGTGTGTATACATCATATTTTCGTTGTCCATTCATTTATTGATGGCATCTGGACTGATTTCATAACTTGGCTATTGTGAATTGATGTGCCTATATCATTACAGTATGCTGATTTTTGTTTTTCTAGCTAAGTACTGAGGAGTGAGATAGGTAGATCATATGGTGGGTCCAATCCTATTCTTCGAAGAATCTCAATGCCACTTTCCAAAGTGGTTGTACTAATTTTCAGTTCTACCAACAATGCCTTGCACACCTTTCCCACCAACATCCTCACCAGAATTTATTATTTTTATGTTCCTAATGATTACTCTTCTAACTGGAATGACATGAAATTTCGGTGTAGTTTTCATTTGCATTTCCCTGATTTCTAGGAATGTTGATGTTTTAAATGTATTTGTTGGCCATATGTATTTCTTCTTTTGAGAAATGCCTGTTTCATTCTTTTGTCCAGTAAATGTAAAATTTTGTCTGTGGTATGTATCTTTAAGGGAGGATACTCTGCAGTGATACCATCTCTTCCCTGAAATAAATCTCCTATAGAAGAAAAGTTTAATCACCCAAATATTTAAATATTCATAACAGTTTTATTTGTAAAAACTAAAAACTACCACAGCCCATATGTCCTGCATACCACCAGCATTAATTTCTACTCAGCAGTAAAGAGGGACAAACTATTTGATGTATGCTGCAGTTTGGGTAAACCTCCAAGGAATCATGCTCAGTGAAGAAGTCAATCCCCAAAGTTTACTTACTATAAGATTCCATGTATAGAAAATTTTTGAAATGAAAAAACTTTAGAAATTGAGTTTTTTGTTTGCTAGGGCATGGGAGGAAAGGTGACTGGGTTATAAACACCAGCAAAAAGCAAATTTGTGATCACAGAAATATTCAGTTATCTAACTGTGTTGATGGATGTTTGAACTTATGCATGTAACACAATCGTATGGAACTAAACACACACACAACGTGAGTATGAGTAAACTTGGGGAAATGCTCATAAGAGAGGTGGATTTGTCTGTATTAGTAGCATAGTTTCAGGATTGTACTTTGGTTTTCAGAATGTTAACAATTTTGGAAAAGTGGATAAAGGGCACAAGGAACCTCTGCATTATTTCTATTATAACTATACACAAATTTATAATTAGCACAACAAAAGTTTTAATTAAAAGCAACTTTGCATTTTTGTGAAAACTCCTTCCCACTAGAAAATTCCAGAATAACACAGAGGTAAAATGAGCTAAGAAAGGATTAAGAAAGTATAAACCTGTGACAGAAGAAGTGGGACATATTCAAAGAAGCAAAAAAGACATGCTTGTATGTGTGCCTGTGGCAGAGAGAGATGGGGAGCAAAGAATGGGAAATGCAAAGTTCGAAATAATCAGAGGCACATCAAAAGATGTGATGATGAACCTAAGAAAAGTGACATAATCAGATTTCAGTTTTGAAATTATCATCATGACAGACTCTATGTTTGAAGGAAGTTAAATATACCATTTCTCATCTTCTTTCTCTTCCAAAATTTCAAAACAGCAAAAATAAATTTTTAAAGTATACACTCATAAGTATTAATGAATTAGGATGACTAACAGCTGCAGATGACAAAAAAATTTTTGAAAGATAGAAAGATTGACAGATGACCAGTTTAGTGACTGGATATTTTAAGTTTCAACAACCTTTAATAGAGATGAGAATCTGTTCTTCTCCAAGATACTCATATCTTGTGTTCACCAGTAATAGTGAAGCTGTAGCTAGGTGGGAAGATCCTTGAAGGCAGCAACTGTTTGAAAGTTTTGTTTATAGACAAGTTGGTTGTTTTGGTCCCATTACTGTCCCAACCAGCAAGGACACTGCTGCATAAGCAGAAACCCACATCGCTTGGATACTCTGAGATCACTCATCCCACCTTTGCTTAGAAAGTGTTTGACAGATATTTGTTCCACTCCACTCCAGCCAGTCACCCAAACAATATATTCAAGAAAAGGAGAGGGGAAAAGGAGAAAATAGAATGAAAAAATAAAGGCTAATTCAAAATAGCTTATTAAAAAAAAACTAAACAAGTAAAAGATTTGAATTAAAATTATTAAAATTAGAGCAATTGTATACAACATATTCTTCCTCCCCTTAGCATATCCAGGAATAGGTTTATTGCAAATGTTTGGGTGTGGAATGACTTAAAACTCTGATTGGAAATGTTGACAGGTACTGCAACAGATATTAATTTTTTGAAACCTCGTGTTGGTGATCTACACTGCATACACTGTACACTCTGGTTTATTTTTGACTGCTCTGATTTTCATTGGCAGCCCAGATAACACATCTGGATAGAAACTCTTTTTACTCTCAAAGTTCATGTGTTGGATGATTAATTATATGATCACAAAAACTATTTAAAACTCCTCTTCCAATTACCAGGCAAAATTCACATGATAATAAAAGATAAGCCCTCAACATACCCTTAAAAAATCACAGACTTTTACTGGCCAGAAACCAATCCCCTGATATGGATGACAAGTTATCAGCAATGATCAATGTAATATTTTTGAATACATTTTTAATTAGTGAAACAATTTTAAGGAGAAAATGTACATCTTTAAATTTTGAATAAACTACATTTGCAAGGATTTTATGAGATTGACCCTATCATAATAGAATTTTGAAAATGTATATTCAATGTTATTCCCCATATATAATAACAGGTCCAGAATAGGCAAAACTGGGTCTAATATTCAGATTCTGGAGATTTATTTTTAAAGCTCCCTGTCTTGCCTTTCATAGAGGTGTCAAGAGATTTTTTTTTGTATAGTTGGCAAAAAATGAAATCTTTCATAATTTATATAAATTCACTTAATGCTCTGTCAGCCATCACAATTTATTGTAGTATTGTCCAGACAGGCCAGAATATAATAATAGGATACAATATGATATATTACAGAATAAGTCAAGTAAGGAAGAGCATCAATTAGACAGAAAAATGAGATTCTTTTAAGGATATAAAACTAAAAATGTGTATATACTTCATAATTCCCAGCCCAAAGTCACCTAAAATTTCAAGCAAAAAATAATGCATTCCTTAAACTTACCATATTGTGATCATTGTTCCAAGATAATGAATTGATGGGTAGCAAGTGTGATATTCCCTGGAGTGCAGGTTACTGCAAAAGAGGAGCCATTCCACTGGAACCCATCACCGTTGACTATCCTTACTAATTAAACCAGTTGAAAAGTGGTGATGTGTTTAGAAAAGTATCTGGAAAATGTTCATACAGCCTACACGAGCATATTCTGGTGTCTAAAGCCTTTTTCATTTTTTTTTTTTTTTGGTTTTTATAAGTGGAAAAGGAGAATTCTACCAGATAGGAAAGTTCACTCACTAAAAAAAAGAAGAAATAAAAGAGCACATTTTTGAAATTTGTTCAAAGTACACATGAAGGCAATATCACGATACATTGTAGAGCATTTCTATTAGAGGTAACCTCTGTTACAAGAGATTTCCATCCTAAAGAAAAATTCTATTATCTCAATTACCTTCCATTAAAACTTGTTCTTTGCCCTAAATTTTAAAAAAAATGAATAATACATTTCAAACAATAAAAGGAATTGACGAAAATAGAGAGGAAAATATATATTGACGGTTTAAAGAAAATTTTGAATAGTTATATGATAAATAATAATGAAAGCATGACAATAATGCTTTGCATATTCTTCACCAAATGTTCAGAGGCTGTGCATGTGTGTGTTTGCTTATTTGCTTAAAGACAAGTCAATCAATCTAAATTTTCAATGATATTTCCAGAATGGCATTAAGTTCATGAACTTCTGAAAAAAAGTCTGTAAACAAGACTTCTCTATAAATCATGTTGTATCATTGCCAAATAAATGGATTTACTGAATAAAAATATCTGTAATGATATTATGAAAAACAGGAAGTTTTATCATCTTGGATCTGGATATAAGATGCCATTCTTTAAAGTGACAATATGTTTTCAATTTAGAAAAGAATAAATTAATTTCAATACTTCAAAATTTTCATCTGGCACCAAAAAGTAATAAATCTGAAACAGGAATCAGAGAAATGCATTTCGCAGGAAATGGTCTATTCATTGCAGAATTTCATCTTATCTTGTCCTCATATCACCTTAGAAAAACACAATAAAGTATTTCCTACTAAACATACTACTTCAAAATATACATTTTCCTGATAAACTCAGCCAAGTGTGTTCTCTCCTTTCCCACCCCACCTGCGCCTGTGCCATTTGGCTCTATGGTCACCTCCATTCCTCAGCATTTTTGCTATTCTCAGAACACAGCAGGTGCATGATTCAACTTGAGTGCATTTTCTTGAATCCCCGTTCAGAATGGGAGCATCATACCTTTAATAGAGATTATGTTGTCTACAACACTACTCAACATTTGCATTTGCAACTAAAGCTTTGAATAGCTTCATCAACATATGGATAGGCAAGAAACCAGTGTGTATATTACTTTATCCTTCATTGTTTAGATCCTATTCATCTGTTACTGCAATTATAGATTTCGAGGACCTGAAGGTAAAATCTATTGGCAATGTCAAGTGCAGTTATTTACAAATATTGTTACCAATTTTGGAGTCATTTACTACAGTGAATAGTAAATGTATCCAAATTTATCTGACGTGAAAACCTGATTGTACATGACCTTAGATATAAGATTTGTTGTAGAAAGAAAGCTTGTTTAAAGTATGTGTTTCTCATGTGAGGGTATTAATAATATTCATTGCTTTCTATGCTGTGAAGCTTTCCAAAGGGATGGTTCAGCAGTGAAAATGCAGGGACTAGAAAGCAATGAATAAATAATAGAAACAAAGAACCAGTAAAAAATTGTTGACAAAGGTAATGAATTCATTAAGTTGTCTTAACTCATTGTAGTATAAATGTTAATATTTATTTCCTCCCTAAATGCTACCTTAATCCACACTGCTTCAGCCACCTTTTCTACTTCCTCACTGATACCTTGGACAGTTTCCATACTTTTGTGATGACTGTTGTTTCTGTAAAAGTTGGGGTTCTTCAGAAAAACAGAACCAATAGAATATGTGTATTACTTTAAAATTGGATGTATTAGATTGACTGGCACAATTGGAATCTGGATAATCCCACAATGACTATCTGCATGCTTCAAAGTCAGGAAAACTAGTCCCAGAAGCTGGAAGCCTCAGAAAAAAGGGAACCAAAGATAATGTCCCAGTCCAAGGCAGGGGAGATCCCTGGAAAGTCACTGGTATGAGTTCACATTCAAAAGATACAGAATTTGGAGTCTGAGGTCCACAAGCAATGGTAGCAGAAAACAAACAAACAAACAAAAACATCACTGAAAAAGAATCAAGCTTGTATCCCAGGGATTTTCATATTGGTTCCATCTGGACCCCCAGCCTATTGCACAGTGGTACCCATATTATATTCAGGGTGGCTCTAAAGATTTCTGACCCACATGCCAATCACCTCTGGAAACATCCTCTCAGATACATCCAGAGTCTGCTTTACCATTTCTTAGGTGCCTCTTGATTCAGTCAATAGTTGACAATCAAGATTAACCATCAGAGTTCCTAAGATTAGCCCAATTTAAAATTTTAACCTCAGACTTCATTATAATAATCTTCTTTCTTCCTTTCTCTCAGTAGAATTAGAGGTGGGACCCTGACTTCTTGATGCAGAAAGGAGAGAGTTTGCTTAATCGGGAGTACTGGACCAGAGGGGTGATAGTTTCATATAAGCAATTATATAAAGAACTCAAAAAACTGAATACCAAATAAAACAAATAACTCGATCAATGAATGGGCAAAAGAACTAAACAGACATTTCTCAAAATAAATATAAATGAACAACAAATACATGAAAAATTGTTCAACGTTCCTAGCAATCAGGAAAATGCCAATCAAAGGTATCTTAAGATTTTATCTCACCCCAGGTAGAATGGCAACCATCAAGAATACAAATAATAATAAATTCTGCTGAGGATGTGAGGAAATAGGTTTGTAATGCATTGATGGTGGGACTGGAAATCAGTATAAGCACTCTCAAAAGCTTAATGGATATTTCTCAAAAGACTAGGAATGGAACCACCATATGACCCAGATATCCCACTGCTCGGTACTTACCCAAAAGAATTTAAATCAGCATTCTCTAGTGATACAGTCACATCATGTTTATAGGAGCACACTTCACAATAGTCAAGTTATGAAACTAGCTCAAATGCCTATGAACAGAAAAATAGATAAGGAAAATGTGTTATACACACACACACACAATGGAGTTTTACTTATCATAAACAATAGCATTATTGATTAACTGGTAAATGGATGAAACCAGAGAACATCATGTTGAGAGAAATAAGCCAGACTCAGAAAGACAAGGTTGATTTTTTTCTCTCATACACACATATATGGAATTCACTGTGGTATATTCATATGTACATATGCATATATATGTTTTATATATATATATGAGTGTGTGCATATATATATATACAAGTATATATAAAACCAATTGAAATAAATAAGTAAATAAATAAATAGGAAGACCAGTAGGGCTGAAAAGGAGAAAGAAACAGGGAGAGGAAGAAGAGAGAAACAGGAAGCAGACGGAACTGAAATGGAGCAAATTAGATTCTATGCACATAGGATAATGTCAAAATGAATCTCACTATTAGGTATAACTATAATTCACCAATAAAAACATTTTTAAAACAGGAATTATTTTTAATTTTGTAAAAAATTTATTAGCTGTATTTGATGTATTTATTAGCTGTATTTGTTTGTTTGTGATAGGGGGATGGAGCCCAGGAGTGTTTTACCACTGAATTACATTCCCAGACATTTTCAATTTTTTGTTTTGAGATGAGCTCTCACTAAATTAGTAAGGATCTCATAAAGTTGCTGAGACTAACCTTGAAATTGCAATCCTCCTTTCTCAGCCTCCTGAGTCTCTAGGATTGCAGGCATGCACCACCACAATCCAGTTTATTACATATTTTTATAAATATAAAATTATTTGTAATTCCAGTTTTAATTGTTTTTTTTTGACAATGACTTTAAACATGTTAACTTTAGGTGGATACATTGTCTAGATGTAAAAGAAATGTGAATTATTTATTCTATCGTCTTGTGTAACAGTTGGGACTACCTCATTCTACATGATTAACTCCTGAACTATAATTTGGGCACAGAGAGAATATAAGACATAGGTACTCTATAGTACTAGGACATGATACTTCATTATGCAGGAAGCTACTATTCATATCTGAGCAGAAATCTTTGATGTTAGTCTTTCCTCTTACCTCTGTACTTCTGTCACTTGGATCCTTCCTGATTCAAAAGTAGTATCTGTCTCCTGCGTGAGTGGAAGCACAACTC
Organism: Glaucomys volans; assembly: GCA_020662805.1. NCBI lineage: Eukaryota > Metazoa > Chordata > Mammalia > Rodentia > Sciuridae > Glaucomys > Glaucomys volans. The sequence goes on along the minus strand of JAJEJO010002282.1, from coordinate 111,547 downwards.
TAAACCATCAAAGACTTGGACACGGTGTTTTTTTGTTTCAGAGTCATAGCAATGATGTGGTCAAATATTTTCTTGGTACCTAATGTTGCTGGTCCTAGGAGAAGTGTCCAGAATTTCATATAGTGCCATACTAGTGCTGGGTGCTGCATTTCAAGTGACAGAGGCATTTGTAATTATAAATTATTGTAAATTATTTGTAATTCCAGTTTTATAACTGAATTTATCTAATTTATTTAATTTCAGTTTTATAACTGAATTTATTTATTTTTCACTTTTGTGAAGGTATCTGGTGAGGCTTCCTAAAAGCCTGGGTCATGGAACAGAACCCTGGAACAGGGCCCCCTCTTGTCCATATCGCTGCTAGCAAGCAATTAAGTTCCTATTAAGAGGTAAGAATGATAGATGTAGTCACAGTCAAGTCTTCCAGGGTAAAGCAATTCTACCTCTCTGTTACAAGTCAGTGCCAGAGGCCATTCTCAAATGGGAAAGTTGAGCTTGTAGTAAAGGAGTTACTTACAGAGGTATGAGCAAGATTTAGGGAAGCCACCAAGAGATAAGTAGGTACTCCTAGGACCAGCATCATTGGAAAATAGTGGAAAACTGTGGGAAAACAGTAACAAGAATACATCAGCAGCCCCAAGTCTGAAACTCAAGAAGACCAAAACAGTTACCCAATCCCAACAGAATGGTCACTGCCCTTTACCCAGGATGGAGTCCAGGAACAAATACTGCATCTCACACTCCTCCACCTTTCAGGCTCTTTCCAATGTCTCCCATTGGCCAAGTTAACCAAAGCCAGAGGGCAAAGGGTCACTAGATTCACTTCTGGTAAAGAGCTGAGAATGAACCTGGGAGTTAGGGTGGGGAGCTGATAGGGAATAACCCCCCCCCCCGCACAGCATGCACACAAAGCACTCATTAGTTCTGCAAGCAGAAGCAAGCAGCTCAAACACACAGTCTGGACACCATCCCACCTTTAATCATCTGCTCTCCACATTTTAATAGTCTGTTTCCAAGATTTCAAATGCATGTTTTTAGCCTTTCTTTAGGGAATTGGCAATCCTGAGTGAAATCATGGTGCAGTTGTTAGCACCAATGAATTATTTTTGAGACATTATTTTATATTTTGAGAACATTCTTAATGATTCTTACTGAGATTTACAAGGTTATTGTAATCTATGGATATGACATATGCACAATGGAATGAGTTCATCTATCTGGATAGTTGCCTGCCAAAAGTTCAGTCTTGTTAGTTGACCAGAGAGAGAGAGAGAAATATTATATATATTACATAACATAATATATATGTAATCTGAACACCTGACTTGCAAACTCTCTACTCTGCCCTTTTTAGCAGCTGCTTCCTACCCTGCCGCCTGCCCATAACCATGCTCTGAATCCGTCTGGTGCAGTGGAGCAGAGCGAAGTTTCAGAAAGGAGAGATGCTCATTGGAGATACAGAGCTGTCATCAAATTCTGCTGCTTCAGTAATACACTCTCCAATTTGGAGTTGGCAAAGCAGATCACAGAGGAAAATATAGAAGAGCAGATCGAGAGAGTCTATACATCCTTAAAAAGTCAGTGGGAAGGGAATAAGCTCTTGCTCCTGAAAGAAATTGGAATTGATGTTCTGGTTTTTCTTTTTCCAATGCGGGTCATTTAGGTGAAAATAGGAACATGTATTTCAAAATATCCTATTTAGAAGCAAAATTAGCTTATACTCCCCAAATGATATTTAGTATAAGACACAAACCACTGTGACTGACTTCTTAGTGTGCCTTGTCTCGCTCTCCCTGTCCTTCTTAGGACCTCAACCTTCTCCAATTACAAAAATTCAAGACTCATTTTTACTCCAAGTCTATTCATAATCATCTATCTCATAATAAATTTTAAGAATTTTTGTGAAATCCAGAGAAATGAAAAATACTTAATATGTTTTTTCCTATTTTCTTTTAAACCAACAGTTGTGTCAATAATTAAGCCCTCTACCTACTAAATTTCTTGGTGCTCATTTTATTATCTCTGTGATTATGTCTCTGGGCTTTCCACAACATGCGTTCTAACTTGTCTGTGAGACTACCTCTAGGACTGCCCTGAGGCCACTTGACCTGGTATTTTGGGGAGTTGCATTCCCCTAAGGACAACCTTGTCAATACCAAGAGGTAAGGAAGTAGACATCTACCTGTCTCTCTGACCTCAGGGTGGGAAACTTCCCCAGACAAAAAAATGGCACTGAGGCTATCCTTAGTAGGATGTTTCTGGAAAATGCATTTTAAAAAAATCACTTAGACAATTTGTGCTATTAAAATAAAATGCCATAAACTGAATAACTTATAAACAACAAAATTATATTTTTCATGATTCTGAAGGATGAGAAGTCTGAGCAATGCCAGAGCAGAAATGGCATCAGGAGAGGGTCTGCTTTTTGGTTCACAGTTGGTGCCTTCTCATCCTATCCTCTCATGGCTGAAGGGGCAAGAGAACTCTCTGGGACCTCTTTTATAAGGGCATCCATGAAGACAGAACCCTTATAATTGTATTACCCCACAGAGGCCCATATCTTAAAAAATCATCACATTGGGGATTAAGTTTCAAGAAAAATGATCTATTTGTTCAGGGACAGGGGCACAAACATTGAGACCACAGCAGTCAGCTTCTTCTACTTCCTTGTCCTCCTTCAGTCTCTCTGTAGCAGTGTCTCCAGGAAGGACTAACTAACTCAATGTGCCTTTGGAATCATCATCTCAAGATCCATTTCCAGGGATCTCAGCCAAAGACAGCATTTCCTACAATGGGAAATAGCATCTCCCACAAGAACCTGCACTCATTCCTCATACACTATGTCTCATTATTCATGAAAACTATTCAGGATGCATAAGCAATGACAAATTCACAATAACTGTTCAAATAAAATAGCATATCATTGGAGACAGGTCATGGACATTATCTCCTTTTTAATGTGGTTAGAAAAAGATAGTCAGGAAGAAACTGAAAAATTAGTTCAAGCTGCAAACAAGCTCCCAGTTTAAAACTGACGTTGATGTGTTTTCACCATAAGAGCCTCTGGACGCTGCTTGGGCTGTTCTCTCTCAGTGGTTCCCCAAGAGGACTACAGACAAAGGAAGGAAAATGACATTAATGCTGAGCCCTCCTGCTTTGTCTGAAATTACTAGCAGTGAAGGCTGAACCGGTAAGAGCTTTTAAAAGCATCTATTCACCAAATCTTTTGAAAAGTTCTGTAGACTTTCATATCTGACCAACAAATGATCTGTTTCGCACCCACTTCTAAAATAAAACCCTCTGCATGACTGCAGAAGCGTCTTCACTTTGTACCCACCCTGAAGGAAAGATTTTGTCAACTCCACCCAGAATAGAGCTTTATTTAACATCTTAATCCTAACAAATCATACTTGCGATTGATTTCTGATTTCTTCTTTATTAAATAAAGACTTGCATATGGCTATATGGTTCCAGAAGGGAGTTTGCCACTTCCATCCAAATGTAATATAGCCTTTAATTACAGGAAGCTCTGTCAGTGCATAATAGACATCATGAGCTCTAGGGAATTCCAAACTACTTCTTATTCCTTGTCAGGGAGATAAGATAAATGAAGCATTCCCAGCTTGCGGCTTCCTCTTTAAAACCTTTCAGAGACCGAAGGGCAGTTTAAAAAATTAACTCTCAGACTCTTTCCTCCTGATACAAACTGCTTGCCTTCAGATATTTTATCATATTTGTCTTAGGTAATGTGGGATCGTGGAAAGAATCCCAGACTTTGAGTCAGTAGATTAAGGTTCAAGTTCCAATTTTATAATTTAATTGCTACAAGGAAAATTCTCAATTTCCTTACCTATAAAATAAACATAAAAAGAACCAGTCCTCCTACTTAAAAAGGGTGTTTAAGGAGAAATATATGGATATGTATGTAAATATATAAATTAAATAACAATTTATAAGGAACTGTGAAATGAAAATTTATATTATAATAGCTACAGAAATATAATGTAGCAATCTAAGTGTTAATTTCAAAGAAATAACAGAGACTGTACCCTCCTTGCTAGACACAAAAAATAGTCATGATATTAATCAACAGAACAAAGGAACTTCTTTCTTTCTTTAGTCTTGTAAATTGTACCCCCAATATTTCAGCCTTTTTTATGCTCGTGCTTTGCCTATTTGTTTGTTTTTGTTTTTCTCACTCCTGGCAGATATAGAAAAATAACCTTCATGCTTACATAATAAGTCACAAACAAAACAAGAAGAGCACTTTAGACAGATCATGGATCTAATTTGGTTTGTGTAATACAGAGATGTGCTTAGGAGGCAAATCTGATCATTTTCAGAAGGCAAAACTTGCAGTATATATGTTTAAATTTCACTTTTCTGGGCTGGGGGTATGATCAGCTTTCTAAAGTTGTCTAAAATACAACTTCCCTGCACTTGTTTTTTCATCTATAAAATATCAATGGTATCCAGGTATCATGTGTTGGAAGGATTAAAAATAATCACATATCCAACATCTCATCAATATTGTTATTTAGGAGTGGCATGAAGAATAATAACAAACTTTTTTTTTTTTTCATGCAATGCTCCTTTCCCTACACAATCAGCAGCTCTCCTTTGCATGCTTTCCTCAGGGGCACCCATTGCTCCAATGCCCACATCTAATAAATCCTGAATTTCTCTTGTGCCTTCTTCCACTTTTCTCTCTGTGTATTTCCATTCCATTGCCCTGGTCAGGCCCTCATTGCTTCTGTTTTCATTGCATATTCTTTTTTGAGTAAATGACTGGAATAGCCTGCTCTCTTTTTTGTTTTTGTCTGAAAAGGGTTAGATGACAAGTAAAGACACTGGAATTCATAAAGCATAGACTTGAACACACCACTCCTCTGTCTATAATCCTTTTATTAATTTCTATGACCTACACGATTCATACCAAATTCCTTTTAATGACTTTCTAACCCACCAAATTCTACCTCTCGCTTGATTTTTATCCTTTTAAGATCTTGAATTTCCCAGGAAACAGAAATCCTTGCCATTTCCCACATCACACCTTACATTCAACCACCTTCTCCTGTCATCTCTTCTCACAGGATTCCTTCTCCCCTTTTCCTGACTTTTACTATCCTATTGACTGCTCAGGGCAGAGCACAGATGTCAGTTCCCCTCTTCTGGGCCCAATCCATAGGAGAAATTGATCTCCATTTCCTCAGCTCACACACAAAACTTCACCACAAAACTTCGCTTAAATTGCAATGATTTTAGTGCTGATATTTTCTCAAATTGCATATATGTTTATTTACATTTTGCACATATATGTCCACATGGATATGTGCATAAGTGTATATGTATTGATATTCTTATGCATCAATATATCTGAGGCTAGTTGCCATGAATTAAATTACCTATTTTATGTCCTGGCACCACAGTGTCTTGAATAGGACAGATGGTCAGTAAAAAAACCTCGAAAAATAACAGTTTCACAGGTTACTTGTAAACAGAACAACTGAAAGGTTTGTTTTTTTTTTCCCCCTATGTGTTCAGATATTTCAAGTTCAAATTTACCCGAATTTGCCCTCCCTAAAGAGGATGGCATATTCCCAAATATTTTCATCTCTCTATTAAAATTTAATTTGTTGGTAGGTCTTTCTTTGTTACACTGGCAACCAGGCAATGAAATAAACTGATCTATATTATTTAGATAATGAATTCTAATATTTGAGCAAAAGTTAATGTATCAGGTTATAATGACCCCTCAGAAAATGGTAACTTAAAGGAAAGAAATCATATAAAGGGAGAAATATCCAGAAAGGAAGGCCTTTATAGGGCCCTTATATCAGGCAACAGTCAACTACTTGTTTGGCCTCCACATGAAATGTCCTATTCTTGTGTACAATGCAGGAAGAAAAATGAGTCTATTACTGGAGAAGAACTGAGAGACATTAGTTGTCAATATCCAGACAGACAGGCAGTATGTCCTAAGAGCTAGAATATCTTTACAAAAACAGGCAATAGTTTATCCATCCAGCAAGAGGACACCAGGAAAAGGCTGGTGATGTGAAATTTGAATACAAAGGTGAACTTTAACCCCAACCTGCCAAGGTACTATTTTCGTTAGCACAACAGCCCACACCTAAATTGAGTCTATTTGCTAATAAGTTCTAACTCTTCAGTCCCAAATTTGCTATTACAAGTGAGTTATCTTCCATCTAAAGGCTCGCCCTTGGCTGACCTCACACTTGAATGAAGGTCAGCAGCATTATTTAAGAACATAAAACTCAAGCACCAAAGACTGGCCCTTCATGCAGTACTTCCGACTCCTGACAGAGTTGAATGGGAGTTGTTAAAATGGGTTCAAAGGCAGATTTTTGGATTTGTGCATTCAGGACTCCTTGATGTTCCTGGGCCTTTCTTCTAACCAGGGCCAACACTGCATTTAGATTTTCACATGTTCCCGCTGAGAAGGGACATTTTCCTCAAATGCACCTGGGGCCAGCGTGAGACTTTTGAAAGGCTGCTGAGCCAAGTCTCCAATTGATAGGTTTATTGAGACCATGTTATGTAGTAAGCTGCCATAGTCCAGCACTTTAAAACTCAATGATGTGTAAAGAATGCAAAGGCGGACAGTCCTTTATAAAGGCCATTAGCAATCCCTGCTTGGAGGGCTCCTCAAGCATGCTTCAAAGAGATGAAAGAAAACCCACTATATACAGACTTCGCACAGAAAACTTCAACAGGGAAATGCTTTTACTTTAGCAAAAGTATGCAGTATGATTGTGCTGCAGTGAAGAGCCCCAACAGCAATAACAGCAATAACAGAGACAGTATCAAAATAGGCACCTCATACGTACCAAGATGAGCTCTAAGTCATTGCAGCATATAGGCTCAGTATTTCTACAACTGCCATTTTTTCTCATCAGTAAAATGGGAATAATGATTGTCTTAGGCAACTCAGGTTTCTGTAGTAGAATACCATAGGCTAGTGGTTTATGAACAATAGGAATTTATTTCTCACAGTTCTGGAGGCTGGAAAGTCCAAGATTAAGGGCCCAGAAGATTCTGTGTCTGTGAGGGCTCATTTCCTGGTCCATAGATGGTTATCTTCTTACTTTGTCTTCCCATCACAGAAGGGGCTGACTAACTCTCTGGAGCCTCTTATGAAGGACACTAACATCGTTCACAAAGACTCCACCTTATGACCTATCCACCTCCCCAAAGCCCCACTTTCTAATGCATCACACTGAAGATTAGGTTTCAATGTGCAAATCTGGGAGAGTCATGAACATTTAGTCTACAGCCTAATACACTGTTTCTTCTTCAGAGAACTCTTATATGAGACTCATTATAAGGTAAGTATAAAACTGGAGGATCCTGTGAACACTTAATTGACTATGAATAATAGCTCCTTACAGACCAGAGCTTGCCATGGGTTTATCCATACTCAGCAGATGGAGGAAGTGAATGAGGAGAGTTGTAGATATCAATGACACAAAAAGACTGGATAAAAAAATTAATAAACCTGAAGCTAGACATGGCTTCTATTCATTTTATATTTTTATAGTTTTACAATTTATACATCATTTTATTTTTAGGCTGTGATATAACATTAAGATAAAATGGGTTCGGCATTTCATCATTCTAGAGATGTCCTAGTAGCATTAGGACCAAGTGTTTGTCCAGGTGGCTGTGTAAATTAATCTTTCAGCCTATACAAAAAACAACTGCCACAACGGTTTCTCATCTCTTCTGGTATATGACTCCCAGCAGAAAATTACCTTAAGAAAATCTCCAGAAGTCTAAAAATTTTAAGATTCATTTGTATAATAATCGGGTTTTAGCCTAAAGAAGACTTTTTTTTTCTTTTTTAATTGAGGGAAACACACATATACAAACACACAAGCACACAAATAGACACATACACAGCTTTTCCTCTCTGGAATGCTAAACCACCATTTCAAGAGTTGTATTGTTTTGTTCATAATTAAAATGACGTATTAAATAACTGATTTTCCTGAACTGTGTTGAAACAAAATACAAGTCACCTGAATGTAACTCAACCACAAGAGGAAAATGGAACCCATTTTTGTTTTCCAGAGGATATCCGAGTCTCTAAAACCTGGAGAATGGCATCTGTTTGGTTTACCACTATTTTCAAACCAGAAGGCAGGACACATCACATTGGAATGAGAGCCTACTGCCAGATGTGCTCCTCACAGCTCTTCCTTTCTTCTGCCAGCTCCATGCTGAGAGGTGTCATTGTCATGGTGCTATATACATCCTGCCCTGGTACTCTGATTTCCTCTCTCAGAGAATCAAACCACACTGGACAGGTCCCTGGTTTTAAAAATAGCACAAGACCATGTCTTTGATGTCTTTTACTATTGCTTTGGGCAGTGTGAATAACCCAAATTTTTGAATTTGGTAAACAGCTCTTTTAAGAGTACTTCTGGAGGCTGAAAATATAAACCATAACTGAAGAGAAGTCAGAGTGTAAGTGCAGTGATTTAAAACGCATTAAACTCAACGTAGGTGGCACTGTCATTGTTATGATTTCTTTTACATAAGTACCATGTTTAAGAAACATAAAGGAGATGAACAATTATTTAATAACTAAAGTAAACATGGAACTATTTAAAGAGGTAAATATTTGACAGAAAGAGAAAATGTTTGGGAATATTATGCATATTCACTGATGCTGTACATATTTACACAGATTTATTTAATATGTGACCAGATTTAATGTAGTTCACATCTAGGTTAAATTCATTCTTTGAATTTTTATAAGTGGGCTGCATGTTTCCTAATTTGTTTACAGTAGAAGGTTCCAGAACTATCAGAGCATTTTATTGCCACAATAGTCATACTATAGTCTACTCCCAACTGCTATTGTTAAACAAATGCATTGTCATGTAATTTTTGAAAGGCACAGCTTGTATTCTTGGTTGGCAGGAAATGAGTAATGTCAAGGAAAACTTTCAGTAGTAGTAATTTTGAAGTAAAATGTCTTAAATTTATGTACCATAAATCTAATTAATGTAAAGCCTAATTTAAGGATTTATGATTAATACAGTTTCCTGAAACACTACTCGTAAACAGGAAAATGTTACAAACGACATCTTGACTCAAAGTTTAAATAAATCTACTTGAATTTCAATGTCTTTTGTTAGCCAACAGGTAAGTAAACAAGAGCCTCTTCCTTTCATCTTCCTAGAAGATGTCCTGGGAACACAAACTCTCGATCTATCTATTCTGTTCATCCTTATTCTTTTCTGGTTAATTCTTATTACTCTTTTAAATATTAGTTCAATCATCACTCTCTTGAAGACTTCCTTAACATCCCTCACTATTTCAAAAGTTCCCCAGTCACCCCTAACTCCTCTCTTTCTAATGCTTACCCAATTCAGCAGTCACTTTGGCTGCTCTACCTTTTGTTATGGTTTAGATTTGTGGTATCCCCCAAAAGTTCATGTGTGAGGCAATGCAGGAAGTTTCAGATGTGAATTGATTAGATTAAGAGAACTTTAACCTAATCAGTGGATTAATCCACTTATAAATTAACTGGGTGGTCAATGTGGTCAAGTAGGATGTAACTGGAAAGATAGGTCACTGTGGAGGTGCCTTGGGTTTATATTTTGTTCCTGGTGAATGGAGCTCTCTCTCTCTGCTTCCCAGTTAGCATGTTGAGATACTTTCTTCCCGTCATGCCCTTCTGCCAAGAAGCTCCACCTCAGCTATGGTCCATAGCTATGGAGTCAGCTGGCCAGGGACTGAACCCCTGAAACCATGAGCAAAAATAAACTTTCTTCTTCTTCATTGTTCTTGTCAGGTCTTTTGGTGACAGCAAAAAAAGTTCAGTAAAATAACTTTGAAGTTATATCCAAAAGGTGACTACTTTTCACAGCCTGTCATCTGAGCCACTCCCAATTTGTGCCCAGAATGTGGACTAGACTTCTCATCAGTCTTCCTGCTTACCTTGGGTCTTAACAGCCAAGAGTGATCATTTTAAGATATGTCTGACTACTCCACTCCTACAGTTTCTCTTATCAGGATAAAAGCTAGTGCCTTCGAAATGGGTTTGAAGTCCCTACCTCTTCTATCCCTCACCTCAACCCAGGACCTTTCTGATCATAGCTGTTCCTGTCACTCACTTCACCTCTGCTACAGAATTTATCAGTTTCTTTTGCTCACTGCTTCTCTGCAAGTGGAGATTTTTTTCCTATTTTATTCAATAAAACCAGACTTCTTGTTTATTTATTTATTTTTTTTTACTACTATATGCCCAAAAGGGGAAGAGGCACACACACAGTAAGTTCCAAATAAATATTGTTTGAATGAAAAAAATCAACATACTTTTTTCCTCAAGGTACTGGGCAGACATTCCCCTGCCTTCATATTTCATGTGATTATTTTGTTAATGTTTTCACTCCCTCTACTTTGTTGACATAAGCAATATAGATCAGAGATCACTTATGTTTTGTCTATCTTGTATTCTCAATGTCCAATACACATCAGAACTATAATATGTATTAAATACATTTATTTATTAAATCCATTGATGAAAACAGGATATATTCCTTGTTAGTTTTCTAATGTAATTGTGATATATTATTTCAAATTCTCATACTTCGGTAATTAGTAATATACTTGCTGTTTCATCTTGTAATATCTCCTTGAAACAATTCAAATTTTAAGTTATTTGACTTGCACAAGTACCTTATTTAAAAGATCTGTATTCCTAACAATAGGAAAAATTAGAAGATTTAATATATTTATTCCTTACTTAAAAGCAGAGTGAAATTTTGTAACTATTATTTTAATCCTCTATGCTGAACAAATATATAAAACACCTCCTTTTGTGGGTTCACATGCACAATATAAATAAAATGAGCATAATATAATCAGGAAAAGAAGTTGTGGTTTCTTTAAATTGGGAGAGTCAATGCACTCTAGACTTGTCTAAGTCTATTCCCTTATCGGCAGGTTTCTTGCTAGAAGCCATCAATTAAAAGGGAATGTGCTGTTTTCCTCTCCCTCGCTCAAGGCAAAATCGCTCAAAAGTATCTGGCCAAGCCTGTGGTCAGGTGGACTAGAACTTGTTAACATACATACCCTTCCGGTAAAACACTGCATTCTTTCACCAATTACATTTGGTTTAAGGGAACATGAAGATTCCCTTTAAAATATCTCCAGAAAGCAAATTGCAGGTTCAAGAGTAAACGTAGTGGTAACATAGAGGTGTGAGATATTTTCAGATCTCTTCCCAGTGAGCCCTGTGGTTGATGGCCAATGTAGACAGCTGTGCTAGTCATGTTCTGCTGGATTTGGACTGGTTCTGGCAAAATGGGAAATTCTGTAGAGCCCTTCCATACTGTGTAATTAAAATAGAAATTTTATGTTTCAAGTTTGTTTAAACTTTCAACTTCTGAATTTTGAAAAATATATGCAATAGACCTCTTCGTGGATCATCAATTTGTTGAGACAAAAAAAAAAAAATCTCAGGATTAAATTAAATTTAGTATTGTAGATTACCTTGAGGGAAGTGAGATGGAGACCCTAACACCATTACAAAATTATATCTCATATGTTCTCAGGTTCTCATTCCTCATCCAGGTACTTCTCTTACAACTGGTTCAAATTAATAAATGACTTTTGGTATAAATGGATATAGCCATTTAACATATTTCTCACTGAGAATATTTAAAAACAAACATAATCTGGCAATATAAAGCCTATAGGTATAATTTTAATAATTTGTTCTTTTGTTCCTGAATCTCTGTGGTTGTTCTACCCTAATTACCTGCTCTAATATCTTCTGATATGACATTAATTTGTATCTTTGTGGAAGGATGATGACTTTCAATAGATGCTTCTGTCCTACTTTCAGCAAACACTCAGTAATAACATTTTAATGAAGGAATGCATGGATAAATTACTGAATATATTTAGGTACAATTTTAGCCATCAAGCCTGAAATATACAAGTGTTTTTGCCTTCTAGAGCATATATTCAATTAACACACAGTTTCAAAAACCTATCCTAAGCACAAAGAACACAGCAGTGAACAAGCAAATTCCATATATTGATGCCATGAACAAATGAATAAGTGCTTGTTTATGAACTATAAGAATAGCTGTAGGAATGATATCTAACACTTCTATAGTATTTACTTCTTATTAAACATTATCATAAAAACTGTGCTAGCTCTATCTACCTACTATCATCAATAAATTCATTTTATTCTTCATGCCAATGCTTTATGAGAAGTATTATAGGTGACCAAATTTATTACATATGTAGAAATGGAGTCACTGAGAATTTCTGCTATTCGTCTGAGATTTTATTCTCCATAAGTTTAGACTTGAGATTTTAATTCAGACAATCAGGACTGAGGATCCATGTTCTTAACTTTATGTGATTGCCTCTTTAAACAATCATCATGAATAATAAGTGACATAAAGAAAAGAAGCAAGGTAAGGCGATCAGTATTTCTGGGAGGATAATACAGGAAATAGTGTCTGGTGTCTGTTATGGTTTAGATATGAGGTAACTGCCAAAAAGCTTCTGATAGGCACTGCAGGCATATTCAATGGTCAAATGGTTAGTTCATGAGAACTGTAACCTCACTGTATGTTAGTCTATTTGCTGGATTAATAATTGGAATGGACTACTGGATGGTAACTCTAGGCAGATGGGAGTGGATGGAGGATTTTGGTCACTGGAGGTATGCCCTCATATACTGTATGTTTGTCCCTAATTCCTTGCTGTCATTCTGCTTTTGGGCTGCCATGAGCTAAAAGCTTTTTTCTGCCACACCCTTCCACTATAATGTTCTGCCTCACTTGGTTCCCCAAACAATGGAGCTAGGCGACCATGGACTGAGACCTCTGAAACCCTAAGCTCAAAATAAATATTTTCTCCTCTAAGCTGTTCTTGTCAGTTATTTTGGTCACAACAACAAAAGTCTGATCGATAAGTGTCAGCTGTGGTCGTTTTAAAAACTGTCCCCAAATACTTTGATATTCCTTTGAAGAGAAGGAGCCTGATTTATCCAGCCCCTTAAGTGGAGGTTGAATTTAGTGTTCTAATAAACGTGCTGAATATTAAGATTAAATTATAAAAATCATTGGGATTTCCACTTTCTTCTCTCTCGAACCACTCCTGGGAGAAGTCAGCCAACTGGTTAAAGACATTCAACCATCCAGGGAAGCTATCCACATAGTGAGGTGAGGTCTCCTGCAGACTTCCAGCATTACCCTGTCACATCCATGCCTGAATCACCTTGGATGTAGGTTATCCTGCTCCAGTTGAGCCTTTCGATGACTACCTCCCTAAACAATCACTAGGCTGAAACCTGAGAACCACCAAGTTAAGCAGCTTCCAGATTCCTGACCCACAAAAACTATGTGGAGATGGTAAATATTTTTTTTTTTTTTAATGCCACCAAGTTTGGGAATACTCTTCATGAGACAGTAAAGAAATTATTCTTTGGTAAGGTAAAATTTGACCAGACATTGAAGGAGTAGACAATGGGAACATTTTTAGGAATAAAATATCCTACAATGAGAAAAAAGAAATCTTGGTCAAAAAACATGTTTGTTGTGCTGGCCTATTAACTGGGCCAGAGACAAAGACGAGAAGAGTACAGTGGTGAAGGCTGAGGTGGAAGGCAAGCTTCCATCACATGGAACTTTGCATTCCACTATAGGGAATTCAGACTTCACACTATCAGTAATCTGAAATTACAGAATGGCTATGAATGGGAAGTGACTCTGATTAACTGTGAAAAAATCACTGTGGCTGTTGGGTGGAGAGTAGATGATAGCAGAGCAAGAGGAGTTTCCTGGAGGTGAGACAGGATGGTGACTTGGACCGGGATTGTTGCAGAAGTGGTTGGAAAAGGTAGACTCAAGTTTTGAAAGTAGAGACAACAAGATGCACAGATGGATTGATTGGTCCAGGACCTACTTCATGGTTCTCTGATAAATGAGTGATTTCAAAGCCCAGTATTTCCAAAGGGTAGAAGTATTTTGGAGGGCTCAAAAAGGAATAATCATATTTGAAATATGTTGGCACATTATTTTCCTTGAGCTTATCAAGTAGAGAATTGAAATATAAAAATAAAACAAATCTTTGTTTGCCTTTGCTCTTCTTTCTGAAAACATTCTTCTGGTGAGATGTCACTCTAAGTCACACTTTTGAGAAATATGAAATTTTTGTTTTTTGCTTTGGTTTTGGTACAGGGAATTGAACTCAGGGGCACACAACCAGTGAGCCACATCCCCAGCTTTATTTTGTATTTTATTTAGAGACAGGGTCCCACTGAGTTGCTTAGTGCCTCGCTTTTGCAGAGGCTTTGAACTCGCAAACCTCCTGCTTCAGTGAAATGTGCTTTCAAATGAAGAGAAAGATGTTAGTGACTTAAATATTTCTCTTGAGTTTGCCAATGTGTGGATGACATTGTGTATCACATGCACAATGTGTGGAATTTGCTTACCCCTTCTTTGATGTTAGAAATGGTGACTTCAGCAAAAGGACAACCTTTGGAATTGGGACAGGCACTATTTGTGTGGGTCACTGTATCTAGTAGGAGTGAACTCTGCCAGGTACAGTCTGCTCTGCAGGTAGCCTTTGGAGAATAAGATCCTGGCCACTGCTCCATTCCATACCTCATAACAATTGCAATAGTATGCAATTAACTTTTAAATATTAAAAATAATAACAAAAACAAGAAAACTTCACCTACCTAGACTAGAATGAGCATTGATGCTTTTGCCTGGCAAAACTTTTAGACATTTTTGGAGAACCTCGAGTAGCTTTGAGCAAAGAACATATACAGTACAGTTACATACCATCAGTTTTGTTTTGTTTTTTTGATTTCATGGGTTTTTTTTCGGAAAAGGTATTAAATTTCCCATTTTAAAAACATCACATAGACCTCTCAAGAAGTTTATGGTCAATATTCTTTGATCCTAACCTATCCTCCCCTTAAAATTCAGGGAGCAGAATATCTTGCATAATCAAAGTTGATCTAGGTGAGGTACAGGGCGACTCCTAAGACAAAGGGTCTTTGTTGAGTCAAATGAGCAGAAACACAAGAGATCAGGTGGTAGAAATTCCAAATTCTCGACATTCATTACATGTGTAAGAATTCAGCTTTGTCCTTCTCTATTAGGACCATCACTATATATTCTATCCCACATCTCTTCTTCAGTCCCCTTAAAAATAATCAGTCACGTAACCTCCTTGGTATGGGAAAGGTCATCCGATGTAACATGTATTGTTTCTAGACAAAAGTTGTATGAGCCAGTGTATATGTATTATAATCATACATAATGTCTCTTTTCCTTTCATGGTTATTGTAAATACATGTGTCATGATGGATCTTCTTTCAGGCTAAGTCCCTAGAGACTGATAATAAGCCCTCTCCCTTGCCCCTCAATTTTGCACATAGCCCCCAGGTTTCACCTGATATTTGAAGGTTATTTGTTATTGCAGCATAACCCAGAAGAAGTTGACTGATATATGTAAACCTTGATTAGCACATTAAAAGGCATAAGGAACACTTCAGAACTAGAGAAGACTTATAACAGATTTCAAAATATCCTAAAGTGAGTACCAGATGAGCAGGAGACTCTGAGGAATAAGGAAGTAATTTGTCCATTTTCTTAATACGAATGCTCATCTAACCACATTCTTGAATTTATCTCAAGAAGAGCTGCCTGGTCCTTTACGTTGCCAGAGCAGCCTCAAGAGAATTCCTGAGAAATGAATTGTCCCATGTCCAAGGGTAAGTTAATGGGAACAACAGGACTCAGCCACTGGCTGCCAAATAGAAGTCTCTTGATTTTTCTTACATGAAGCAGGCTCTGTCACATTTAACCGGGGCAGACAGAGCATCCTATGCATTTGCATTTGTCATTGTTAAAGTGATACACATTTCATACTGTTGACATTACTGGGTTTTGTCAATGTATAATGTATACAGCTCCATGAACTAACTCTCCTCCCTCAAAGATTTAATTAAGTAAATCACATGCCATGACCCTCTTTCTATCTGCTTGATTAGTGTCCAGTGAAAAATTGATTGTTGTCAAATCTCATACTGATTTATTTTTCTCCAGGGTCTACAGAGTGTGCTGTTTTCCCATATTCGGTATCTTTGTTGTTCAGGATGGTGATGGAAATTTTGTGGAAGTGGAAACAAAGAATTTGTAAGGCTTAGCTATCCCTAGTGATTTCATTCTTGTTGAATGTCAAAATATCGTCTTGTTTGTTACTAGCAACAATGTAGCACTGGGTCTTTTGGCCAAAAATGTTCTTTGTTCTTTTTCCTCTATTCCAAAGACTATCATATGATGAGTAAGCATAACAACTCTGAAGCTCAAATTCTGGCACCACTACCTATAAGGTGTATGACCTCAGGCATTTCATTTAATTTTTCTAGACCCATTCATTAGATATAAAACAAGAATAATTCTAGTTTCTTTTTCATAAGGTTACTGTAAATATTATATGTGAAGATATATGAAGTGCTTAGTATATTGCTTAGAATGGTATATGTACGTAATAAATGTTAACTTTTATTCTTTTATATTTAGATTCTTATTCTCATGCAAGAAAATCATATGTATTGCACTTGTACTGGAGAGAAAAGAGGAATATCAGTATGTGCAGCTCATGTTATTTTCAAAAATAATGTAAAATATATGTACCCATTGATCCTCTAGGAAACATAAACACACACATACACACATAAAATTATATTATCAAACCCTTTCCCCATAGTTTTATTGGTGCATTATAATCATACATAATGTTGGAATTTGTTGTTACCTATTCATACATACACACGATGTAACAATATAATTTTACCAACATCATTCCCCAGTTTTTTCCCCCTTCCCTCCTCTCTTTCCTCTTCCTGGTCTCTTTCATTAACTTTACTGATCTCCCTTCAATTTTCATGAGATTCCCGCCCCCATAAAATTGTTTTTTCTTTTCCTTTTTCCTAAGATTCCATATATGAGAGAAATATACAGTCCTAGACTTAGTGATTTTGGTTTATTTGGCTTAACATCAGGTTCTCAAGTTCTATCCATTTTTCTACAAATGACATAATTTCATTTTTCTTTACAGCCGAATAAAACTCCATTGTGTATATATATATATATATATACAGATTTTCTTTAACCATTCATCCATTCATGGACATCTAGGCTGGATCCACAGTTATCAAAACCTTTTTGATGCTAACAAAAATAATACCTATTTGAGGTCAGGGACCTTTTTTTTTTTTAACTTTGCCATTCTCTGCCTTTAACTTAATCCTCCATACATAGAAAAATAACTGCCAATTGAAAAAGATAAATAAATGATTAAATACCTCCTCCATTTACTCTTCATATCTTAAAATCTCATAACCAAATTGGGCCTCTGTGCTCTCAACTACGCTTGAAAGAAATTTCTAATTTTAGCTCTTCATTATATGGACAGCTTAATGAACATACAGATTTCCCACCCAGCCTTGACAAGACTTGATTTTGTATGACTAAGATAGAACCTAAAACTGAATCTATGTTATAAAATCTGTTATGGTTCAGATTTGGAATGTCCTTGCAAAAATTGATGTTTTAAAAGAGAATCCCTAAAGCAGCAAGCTTCAGAGGTGGGATTTTTAGGCAATGATTAGGACTGTAATCTCATCAGAGGGTTAATCCATTGTGGTATTAATCCATCCATAGTTAGATGGATTACTGAGTGGGTAGTCAGGTGGAGCATGCCTGTAGGAAGTAGGTCACTACAGACAGGGCCTTGGACTGTATCTGTCTCTGGCTCTTCCCTCAACTCTCTCTCTCTTTCTTTCTTTCTCTCTCTCTTTCACTTTTAATTTCCCAACTACGATGTGCTGAGCAGCTTTCCTCTGCCATACCTTTCTGCCACGTCATTCTGCTTCATCTTGGGTGCAAAGCAATGAAGCCAGAGAACCATAGACTGAGACTTCTGAAGCCATGAGCCAAATAAAATCCCCACTCCTGCCCCAAGTTATTCTTATCAGATATTTTGGTCATAACAATCAAAGGGAACTAGAACCAGTTCCCTTCAGATCCTGACCTTTTGTCAAACTCAGGAACAATTTTTCTAAAGTCTCTTCTAATTCCGACATCGTACAATGTTAAGTTTAGCTGAATTAAAAAAAAAATATTGATACATAACAATTCACCATAACAGTGGGGTCCATTTTGACATATTTGTACATACACATAATTTCATCAGTTCTCTTCCCCAATATCTTCCCTGTCCTCCCATCTTCTCCTGTTCCCTTTCCCAATGGTCTTTCTGTTTTCGTGAGATCCCCTTTTTTTTTCTTTTTTTCCTCGAATTGTCACATATAAGATAAAATATCCCTCCCTTGAGTTGACTCATTTATTTCACATAACATGAGGTTCTCCATTTCCATCCATTTTCCTGGAAATGACAGAACTTCATTCTTTTTAATGACTGAATAAAACTCCATTGTGTATATATTACTTTATCCACATTTTCTTTATCCATTCATCTGTTAATGGACACCTAGACTATTTCTTGGTTATTGGAAGTGCACTAGTTTACCCCAAATATGTGTCAAGAATTTTAAAACCGATCAACTGGTCAGTTTTGAAAGTTACCCCTCTCCTTTAATATCAGAGGTTTAAATTTATATACTCTTCCTTCTTTATAACTTCATATGACATGTTCTTAGGTCAAGGAGGGGTTAACTCCAAACATCTCTTAGGTTTTTTTTTTTTCTTTAAAGAAACATTTTACAGATAGAACTATGTGTTCCACTTAATGAGCCCTATGTAAATTATCATCTTGCTAAAATTAGCTCCAAAAATCCAGCAGCTCGGCTGTACAGCACAGAGAAAGCATGAGTTGCAAAATGGTTATTTAGGTGACTTGTCACCAACGGTTTATTCTTTCACTAAGAACAAATTAGTCCATAGATCCAGACATTTGCCAACTTTCAGAATTCAAAAAGCTGTAACTTATATAAAGCAGACGTTTCCTTTGACACATGATTCATCACAAAACATTGGGTCTGAATCAGCAATCTGTGACCAAATCCCCTTGTTGCCCCAATGTTTCAATGATTTACCTTCTCATGCTAAATTAACTAATTAATTTGGATAAAGTAGGAGGGAGAGTGGATCTACGTTGCATGTTCACAACTAGCATAAAACTAAGTTGTTATATGTGAGTTATTAGAATTTTTTTAAGCCAACAGAGATCATCCAAGGTCAAACAGCACATATGTCAGAATTGAAAGGAAAGACAAAAGCAAACATATATCATTATTATCTTCATTACTCTTAAGAAAAAATAGTCTCTTAAAACTATGTAACTCCTAGTGACCTCTTGATAGTAAGGAGAGAACCAACAAACCAATCTAAGCTATGCCACCTGCTGTCTCTATCCCAAAGGTGCTGTTGGTTTCCTTCATGAAATTATACATGAAAATATTTGTAACTATTTTATTTACATTATTATGTATTTTTACTAACCACCCCACTAGAGATGAACTTATATTTTGGTTTTTTTTTCCTAAAGAAAATCTTCATTTCTGCTTTGCCCTCAACATTGACAATAGTACTTGACACATATAGCTATTCAAGAAATATTTGTTGAAAAAAAATGTACACAGGCTTTTGTGAATGTAACTCTATTCCTGACACTCTACTAGGTACAGAAAGATATTTTATTATTCTAATGACTCTGTGAAATAGCCATTAGCTTTACTTTAGAAAAATGAAAACAATAGTTCAGGAGGTTCTTGCAATTTGTTCAGTATCTCCTGGCTTCCAGTTCAGAGTCCTTTGTGCTGTGCCACCCTGCCATGGAACGTGTGGCTTTGATCTGAACTCTCAAAGCACTTTTAAAAACTCTTCTCCTTCTTTCTTTCTTTTTTCTTTTATTTTCTTTCTTTTTTTTTAAACCCAAAACTGAACCCAGTGATACTTAACCCCTGAGTCATTTCCCCAAGCCCTTTTTATTGTTTATTTTGAAACATATTCTAAGTTGCTTAGAGCTCGCTAAATTACTGAGCTAACTTTGAACTTGCGATCCTCCTGCCTTAGTCTCCCGAGCTGCTGGAATTATTATGCATACGCCACCACATCCAGCACTTTCCCCTATTTCTCGTGAGCCCATCATCCACTTTGAGCCTAGCATTCAGCCATGCTTCAAGGCAACATCATACCATAAAACTTCAACAGAAGCAAATACTCATATAGTTGCTTCTGTTTTGTTGAAGCACAAAATAACAATGTAAAATCTCAATATACAAACCTTAAGAAAATAAGACTCTTTAATGAGGCAAATATTAGTCCTGGAGCCCTGGCTGAGACCCTGGTGACGGTCCACCCTCCATGCCACATGCTCAGTCAGGTCCCAGACTCCTCAGCCTTCCCTAAGATTTCTCAGATTCCTCAGGCTAACTTTACCCCCAGGCCCCCTTGACTAGCCTTCTAGTTTCCACCTGGAAAGTTATAGTGGAAAATAAATGAAATAAGATTTGTAGAGAATTTTAAAAATCATTATTAAAAGCTTCTCAGTCATTTCTGGACACTTTCCAGAAACTAAGGGTTTCTCTTGTATCTCTCAAGTACTCTATTTTCCTCTACTTGTGTATCCCTGCACATATTTTCAGAATTTATACCTTTTATTGTTGGTGTTGCTTCCTTCTTTCTCGCCTCTTCTTCCAGACTCCAGCTAGACCAATAGTAATAGCAAAACAGTCCTAACACTTAATACTGTCTCTCTCTTTTTTAAAAAATTTGTTTTAATTAGTTAAACATGAGAGTAGAATGCACTTTGAAACATCATATATAATGGAGTATATAATTTGTCTTTCTGGTTATACATGATGTAAAATATCACCAGTCCTATAGTTATATATGTGCATGGGTTAATAATGTCTGATTCATTCTGCTTCCCTTCCTACCCCTGTAACTCCTCCTGCCCCCTTCACTCCCCTCTACCTAATCTAAAGTAACTCTAGTCTTCCCTAGCATGCCCACCCCCCGCATTGTGAATTAGCATCTGCATATCAGAGAAACATTCTGCTTTTGGTGTTGGGGGATTGGCTTAAATAAGCGAATAAGCTTTCACATTTATGTAATTTATGTAAACAGCACTATGCTAAGCAATTTGCTTGTATTGATACTTTCTGTTGTTCTAGTCGTCTCTGAGGTAGACACTGTATATACTCCATTTTATAAAGAAGGAAACAGACACAGCAAGAAACTTTGCCAAGTGGACTACCACTGTGTAACTTTGTATCTAAGGGAATGGCCAAAAAACGGGCCTTGCTAGGAGGAAATCTGATGGTAACTAATAAAAATCATTATTCCTCATCCCTTTCTAGCCTCTACGTTATGCTTCCTAGCTTTATTAAGTTTCCAACCATGGTACCAGCAGAAGAAAAATAACTGGTCTTACACAATCCAGCCCCACCACTCCTGAATAGCCTCAATCTATCTAGCACACAGATACAAGACAGAGTTCCTGCATGGAAATTAGAACATATAGTCTCAACCACTCCATGTCTAAAATGAAGATTTCTGGTATCTTCTTCCCTTTCTGAACCTTTATCCTTCAAGCAGTGCTTGCTGCGGCCATAAAAACTACTGAACCTCTCATAACAAACATTTATGGCAATGCTTTTAATCCCTACTTCTACTGCTTCACCCTTCAAAATTCAACTCTCTTCCTATCATGCTTTCTTCCAAATCTTCCTCAGTTCCCCACAGTGGTCACTTATTCCTTCCTCTACAGGGGTCCATGATGCACATTCACTTTATTGTGCAACCTTGCTCTTTGTTGATACTTAGTGTCTCCATAGAAACCATAAGCATTTCCTAGACAGAGATGGTGCTTTCCTCAGCCTCCTTTCCCAGATATTCCCAAAGACATAATTTATACATACATGTATTTCAGGAGCATTCAACTCATTAAGAAAACTGACAGGACAATCGGGAAGCAGAGACTTTGCCTTCCTGAACTTTGCACCTTAGTATCCAGAATTCCACCATTTATGCTGACCAAAGACAAAAGTTTTGACTCAATCACTTCAAAGATTTCAAGTAAACTAGTATGGCAACTGATTTTTCTAAGAAACAGAAAGTTAAGTTCTGTGTGTATTAATTAACACAAAGGAAAGTGCTTTCTGACTGAAGTTCACCAAATTGTAAGAGCATCAATTCTTATTTTAGGTTACTTTTCTCATCTGCAAATGCATTTCATATATTTATGGTAGAATGCAAATTAACAATTATTTAATGTGAAGGACCTCTGCATAGGACATAGCTGTAAGCTGTTTTTAAACATTGTGCTTCAAGATACCACCGAATTTCTCTTTCCCACCTCCATTGTAGACAGGTGGGAATATATGACTAAGTTCTTATCCATGAGAGGTGATGTAAATATCTTCCAGGCATCCCAGACAGGTAAATACCCAGCATCCTTCTCCTGCTACTGAAATGTTGGAGGACACAGTGGGAGGAACTTCATTTGCCCTGTGGGGACTTGATATGATTAAGAGTATGTGTTTGATGGGGTTTTGAAATTTATATAGGAGAATTGCCTAATGTAGTCAGATTAGATGATGAATAAGGTTCTGGCCTCTGTGGAGCAGCCATGCGTTTAGCTGTGAAGTGGCCTTGACACAGTCTATGAAATCTAAAATTATTGCCATGGTCCACCTGATCATCTAATTTTCTCTTTTCAAAATTGTATTTATTTTTATTTGCTTTTTCTTAGCTATACATGATGGTAGACTATATTTTGGCGTATTTATACAAACAGGGAGTGATGAATTGACTATCTAAAATGCTTCTTAGCTTTCCTTTAGGAGATAATTCCAAAGAATCCTGAGAGACTTGGCACAGGTGTGTGACTCCAGGGAACCTTGCTTTGACCTTCATTTGTCCCACTGCATTATGTGTTCCCCACAACATTTACAGTACTATTTTCATCTGCAAATGCATTTCATGTATTTAAGGCAGAATGAAAATTAATAATTATTTAATGTGATACCCCCCATTTACAGACTGCGAGTTCCTTGATGATAGATAATGTGTATTTTTTCTTCCTTTTTGTTTTCTAAATCCCTAGAATAATGTTTATTTCACAGTGGTCCTTAAACCTTTGTGGAAGGAAGAAGAGAGAAAATACACTTAAACAAAATGTCCAAATGCAAAGATGCTTTTCCTAGCAGACCTATAGGGAGCAATTTCCTTTCCTCCTGGAACAATACAGCCCACAACTCCCCATGCAGGAAAGGAGGCTGACCCACTGTCCTTCTGTTTCCACCTCTTACATCATTGTCTTAGTATGTGGGTGTGGAGAACTGCGGGGAATCAGCAGACAGTACATAATGCAGCTTACACAGACCTCTGACACCCACACGTAGGAGACAGTGTGGGGAGGATCACAGCACAAACTTCCAGTTCCCACCCCCGTCTACAGCAGAACTAGAGACAACTGACCATAGTTGATTGAGGCACACATGCAGGATTTAGCACCACTAGCTTGTGCTCACATTTTGTAGTACAACATGAGTCAAGCATATAGGATATACAAAGACCCATAATGTAAAGTGAAATGAACCTAGGAATAATATCTGGACTTTGATAAGAGATTTGATCTGGCCATGTCTCATTTTCGCATCCACAAAATTAGGAGAAGCAGACCACTAATCTTCCAAAATTCTCTAATTTTATGAAATTTCTCTAAAATACATTTACTTCACATGTACGTCTTAAAACATTTTTATAACAACTAATTTAGAGAACTGTGAAGGCGATGTTTGGTATGATGTTTACAATTTTAGACAGATCATAAACATGTTTCTACGATTAGTCAAAACATTGTTTTTTCTATACCGTGTGATCATTTGTCTTCTGGTTTAGTAAGTAGAATAGTTGTGAAAATCGCATGCTTCAGTGATTTCAGTTGACAATTAAGTGTTCAAAACTATGTCTGCAGAACATGAAATATCAGAGTCAATTTGCTCTTCAACTGATTACTTGGCGTCCCTTTAATTACCCATGAAAAGAAAAATATCAAGTTAAAAATTCAATTTCTGGGGGTAAACGCCTTTTAAACGGGTAAGCAAGCACGCCCTCCAATAGCAGATCTGCACAAGATTTCTACAGCTGAGAACTACTGAAAGGAGACTAAGGTGAGAGTAATGTTAATACCAAAGCAAAGAGACCTGGAGGATTTTAGAAAGCAATGATACTAATTTGTATGGTGACTTGGGGTAGGAGTCCAGGAATGAAAGAAGATCAGCAGTTCAGAGAACAAGCACTTGAACAATATTCCAGACTCCAGAGAAGTGAAATAGAAATGAACAAGCCAACATCAGCACAGCCACAACGCAAAGGTATTCAACATTGATAGAATGTGTAAAGAAGAGAAAAACCCTATAAAGACACAAAATAAAATGGGAAAATAAGTAGTGACAACCATGGTTGCTGGATGGGGCTGCGAGGAGCCAGCTGGCCAGTCTCAGTGTTACTGTGTAAAATTGCTTAGAAGGCACTGGGTAGTGAGTGATTGTGGCCTGGCCAGAAACCAGAATGTTTGATTGACCCTCAAAGATGTGGCAGTTCCTGCTCCCAGACAGTCTAAGATAAAACTCTTTGCTAGAATATATTGTCGGTTTTATTTCCCTCCTTGTGTATGCTTTTAAGAAGCAGTGTTATTGGTTTGGTATGCTCGAGTTTCTGTGATTTCATTGCAACTACTAATTGTTCCCTGGAGACTTCGGCCTTGTGTCTGGAATTTTACTGATTTCCAACAAAGGTTTATATTACATTTCCCAGTTAAGAATGCTATAAGGATGATTTATACCCCCATCTGTCAGTACGCTCCACGTGACAGAGTAATTTCACTTACCTAATAGGTCTAATATCTCTTTTCTGATACAGCATTTCCTGAAGCTCTCTGTCACAAAGTTTTAATTTAATGCTAAAAAGGAAAATCCATATTTTCTTTGTCTCTAGATAACTACGGGTAGGTTTCTTTCTTTTTTAAATAGACACTTAAAAGATAGCAGATAACTGATGAAACATTTTTCCCTGACCTGAATGGCCAGTCTGAAAAATAGTCCCATTTCTGGGTGCTTCCTTTCCTCATGTGATGTCTACATTATTCATTTATTTCTTTATCCTTTCCACATACATTCACACTTAGTTCTCATACCCCCAGACAGAGGCCTATGTCCGAGATCACTGGTGAACAAGCCCTGTGTTGCTGGCATCCAAGGACAAATGGTGAATGTTTGAACATATAACAAGAGATGTCAGATAGCGGCCAGGGCTAGGAAGAAAACACATAGAAGAGGGGTGGTGTAAGAGGGAGGAGAAATGGCTGCATTTGATTGAGAGGCCAGTGAAGACCTCTGGGGAGGTGACTGAGCTAAAGGATGAGAAGAGGCCAGCTAGGGAAATACATGGCATAAAACTCCTTCTAGGCAATATTGGCTCTGTCTACAGAGTGACAAAATTTTTCTTCAAAAAGAGAAATTGTATCAATGTTTTTCTAGATGGATGTGAAGAAGTAGATGTAGATCAAATATTTATCTAGATGAACAGAAACATGGAAGTGTTTGTTGATTTCTCTTAGAATCCTCATGCCAGTGGAATAATGTATTGCTGATTTTTTTAAATTCATGTGAATAAAACTGATTTTAATTCAAATTTGATTATCATTCAATCTATTTGAGTAAAATGAAATATCACCAAATAATAAAAATAATTGAGAATAGTTTTCCTTCTGAAACAAGGCCTTCTTGTTTTATTGGTTAGTCTTTCAATCTGTGTTGGCAAGGGGTGTAAGCCAGGGGGTGGTTCAGTGAAGCTTTGTTGGGAATCTATGAAACTGGAAGCTTAATTCAGGATGTTCATAGAGGATGTCTACAGTTGAGTATGCTAATATTTCCATATTGTTTCACAGTAACAAATGCAACATGAATCATTCTTAAGCATATTCTCATAGCCATTAATAACAAGAAGGCTGGTTAAAAAAGTCAATGAACTATTTAAAAAGGAATCATCGAACTTAAAGAAAAACAAACAGTG
This sequence comes from Glaucomys volans, assembly GCA_020662805.1. Lineage (NCBI taxonomy): Eukaryota > Metazoa > Chordata > Mammalia > Rodentia > Sciuridae > Glaucomys > Glaucomys volans. Next base: position 85,424 of record JAJEJO010002282.1, on the reverse strand, counting down.
CATTGGTTTCTGAGGACAATAATGATCTACAAACAGTCACTTAATATTTGTGCTATACACCAACACAAGTAACATGCTCAGAATCAAATATTTCTTTGATCCTTAAAATTGTTCAAGCATGTACTTTACTTATCGTAATCAAATTAACATCTTCTACTCAACTACTCCAGGTGCCTTGTGTGACTCTATCATATCAGCAGCCACCAGTCAATGTTGATGCCCACCCTTTTGGGGATGACTTCACTAGTTTTATAAGTTGTGTTCTGGTTTTGTTTGTTCTGGTTTTGTTTGTTCTGTTTTCGGCAGTTCCAGAATGTCTACATAGGAAGAGGTTAGAGTAGGAATCCCTTTGGAAGGGTGAGGGTTGGCAAATGTCTTTAAGTTGCTTTTGTAAAGAAGCACGGTGTGAGGCCGGGCATGGTGGCGCACACCTGTAATCCAAGCGACTTGGGAGGCTGAGACAGGAGGATCGCTAGTTCAAAGCCAGCCTCAGCAACTTAGCGAGGCCCTAAGCAACTCAGTGAGACCCTGTCTCTAAATAAAATACAAAATAGGGCTGGGGATGTGGCTCAGTGGCCAACTGTCCCTGAGTTCAATCCCTGGTTCAAAAAAAAAAAAAAAAGAAGCACGGTGTGATAGGCAGTTTATCTGATCTCCCATTTTTTGGAGGTAGAGGTTGGAGAACACTGTTGGTGAGGGGCTTTGCTTAGCAACCACTGCTTCCCTTTCTCCTTTATGGCCATACTCCCTCCCTGCTGTCCAGCCTCTGTATCCTGATACTTCTTTAGTCAGCTTTTTTGCTGCTGTGACTAAAAGACCTGACCAGAACAATGGTAAAGGAGGAAAAGTTTATTTGTGGCTCACGGTTTCAGAGATCTCAGTGCACAGACAAGCTGGCTTCATTCCTCAGAGTTTCAGGTGGCAGAACATCATGATGGCAGAAGAGTGTGGCAGAGATGAGCAGCTCACATGATGATCAGAAGCAGAGAGAGAGAGACTCCACTCTCCAGATACAAAACATAACCCAAAACCACTTCCCCATGACCCACCTCCTCCAGTCACATACTACCTGCTTTCAGTTAACACTCATTTAATCCCATCAGGGGATTAATTCACTGGTTGGGTTAAGGCTCTCATAACCCAGTCATTTTACCTCTAAACCTTCTTGCATTGTCTCACACATGAGTTTTTGGGGGACCCCTCACTTCGAAACCATAACAATACTCTAACCACATTAAATCCCCCACAATTCATAACTATTCCTTACTTTGTCTTCTGTCTTTTTTTACTGTTTCATCTCGGCATGGTCTGCTTTTAATAGAAGTACTTTTAAATCCCTCAAATCTTACAAACCACTGCTCACCTTTCAAAATCATCTCAATGTCCTCTTGCTCTGTGAAGCCCTATCCAAATCCACAGACAGTGACAGACTCCAAAACCTGCATTCCCATAGCACAGGCATCTATCTTTTCCTCTCATAACATTGTGATTATTTATATCTTTGTCTTGCCCCTTGGACTCTAAACTATTTAATATTAAGGATCCTTCTTAATTTTACTTTTTGATCCCCCACTCCTGAATCCTTATATTGATTGTGGAACTAATAGTAAATTAAAATAGAAATTTTAAGTATGAATATTTATCAATATGCTATAAATTATACTAATTTGCGTGAAGAAACATCTAACCCTAAATAAATACTTCTCACACAATGGGCACAAAATTAGGCAAAATTTATCTGGCGTCCATATATGGCCTCTCTCATGTGAACAGTGAACCTCACTAGCAGGCACGAGGCCATCAGAACAGATGGGCTCTAGCAGTGGCAGCCAACAGATCATGTCCATCAATCATTTTTTCTGTAATCTCTGTTCACCTGTGATCTCTTTGAAATCTCTGTCCTTTTTAAACCCTAGTATCTGGGGTTAAGTAGTTCAATCTGGAATCATGATATGACAGCAATAAATGTGACTTTGAGAACTTAGGAGACGTTATAAAATAAATTTGGTTGTCTATGAAGAATATTTGGGAGCAAAAAAAACAAGAATTAGGATGTGTAATGCATTCCATGTATAATATGTTCACATAAATATCTTGCATGTTAAGACTGTGTGTATTGCCTAGCCACCTTTTATTTAATAATTATAGATTTCATCCTACTAAATGAGGCAACATGAATAACAGAGTAGTGATGAGGCTGGGATTCCCAAAATTTGGGTCATGGTCCTGTTTCCTACTGGGAGGAAATAGTTATTATCATTTTTATAATAATTGAATTTAATTACAAAATCTTAAGAATTGGTTCCTACTGAAAAGAGAATTAAATATATAATCCACAGAGATGTATGTGTCTGAATGTGTGTATGTACTTTATGTATTAAAATATAATTCAGGTTACCTTATTCTGCCTTAACTATTGCTTCTTAGTGTAACTTATTATCACTAGACTCTGGGTCCCTTGAGCATTGATTCTCTTATATGACTCACTTCTTCATAGCCATTCTTTTCCCAACTCCAGGCAATAATATACATGCTTTTAAAGGAATAAAAATGATGCCTTTTACAGGCTTTGCAAGAAATATGTGTTTCATTAATAACAGAAGCAATAAAGACATCAAGAATTTATTTTCATAAAATGCATCTAAACCACCCTATGTCTGGAACCCTCCGTCATCACAGATATGCTTCTGCTCTATCACTTTAGAAAACTGTTTTATTTCAGAATTAAGTCTTTCATGAAGACTGACATTTTTGGTTCACCTAGGACACTATTCCTCAATAAGTATCTGTTCCAGTTTCATTGCTGCCTGAATGAACTTCTATCAGGCAAAAGAAAAAAAAAAAAAACAACAACTTGACGGATAATCACTCAATTTGTTTATCTAATGAAGCAAGAGTCATCATTCTGTTCAAGAAGCTCTCCATAAATGTTAGTGGTGTGAATAAATATTTTCATGGGAAGCCATTGAATGATTTTCTGAAGAGCAAAGCACCTATTGGGTCTAAGAGGTCATTGCCAGCCATTCAGAATTGCACAAGTAAATCAGAGCAAAAGAAAAGTTAACTACTTTAATTCTCTAAAAATTCCCAATGTAATGTGTAACATATTCTGGTAAAATGAATGGCCAAATACTTATAATGTATTTTAAGAAATAAAATTATGCACCTCCTATGTTCCCTGTGAGTCCCTGACTGCGTGTACTTCCATACCAGCAGGAAATAAGGGTCAAAGGACAGACTCACTTAAACAAAATTTGCAAAAAAATGCACACGAAGGAACAAACTAACACAAGTTGGAAATGACAGCATAAGACCTAAGATTTCAGATACTGGAGTGATCAGATAAAATGTAAAACAAATATATTTATTATATTTAGAGAAAAGGAGAAGAAATCAAAATTATATGAGGGACATTTTATAAGTGATAGTAAAAATGACCAAATAGGTTTGAAGGAGAAGAAAAGATAATACATCACAGGAGAAATTCATGGTAATTAAATTAATTCAGCAGAGATTTGGGAAGATGAATAAGATACAGATGAGAAACTTAATGCATAAGAAAAATGATCCAAAGAAATTATAGAAAATCTAGTACTAAGGAACAAAGCAATGGAAAATATGGAAGAAGCTAAGAGATTTGGGAAAAAAAGGATTGAAAGATTTGTCATATATCTATTTGAAACTGCAGACAGAGAGAAGAAATACAATGGAAAAAGTTGAATCTGTTCCAAGAAGTCTTCTTTTTGTAATATCTAAGATCATGCCATGATTTCCTTAGGCAAGCAGCTACAAAATTTATGACATCATTTAAGCCTTGGTAGACTTTCTTTAATAAAAGCTGCACATCTATAGGTATACTGGTGTTCTTCCAAAAGCTTAAGTAGCTACAAAACATAGAACAGCATAAAATTTTTCTCTATTATATTCAGCAAAGAAGTGCCACATTTTATAATAAGTAGCACCTACCTGCTATTAATTGTGCAGGAAGAATCCATTGGTAGTGGCTTTGCCATTATGAAGTCTGACCTGTAAGTCATATTACTCTAGCATACACAAAAATAAATAAATAAATAAATAAATAAATAAATAAATAACATTTAGTTTATTTCATAGGATTCATTCTGGGGGGTCATGAAGAAAACTAATAAAAATGTATTCCACTGTTCTAGACATGAGCATCAAATCGTTAATCATGAGTAGTATAGAGAAGTCTGCTATTTTGGCCACTAATTTTATTTCCAAACTAAAAGTTTTCTTTCCTCTGACCCAGAGCTGTAGAAGATTCCAGAGAAGCATGTTGTGTGGAGTGAAGAATACCCAGGGGACAGATAAGGAAATAATGAAATCAATTTCCAAAGGTAAAGGGCATACCCTGTGTCATGCAAATGTGGAGTATTTTACCATTCTTAAATATGGGTGGAGCTGCTCACTAAATCTTTTAAACACACCTTAAAATTGAAATATTTTTTAAATAATCCTTGGCTTTCACCCAAAATTTTACATTTCTGTGTCTGGCACTCTGGTGCCTGGCCTAATGTAGGGAGCATATCACCTTGGTTAAACATGGACCTCTGGGAGAAGTCAGCCCACTTTTCCCTCTGCCAAGAGCACTCCTCTATTTTCACTTGGCCTTTTATGCTTGCAACCCAATCTCACCTCAAGAATGAACTCTCATAGGAAGTTTGCCCTGATCTTGTCACATCTTACAGCTAACTAAGTGTCTATGGCAAAATAGACACCATTATCCTACTTACCAGGTTGAGTGTGACTCAGCCACTGCTTTCCAATGTGAAATTGGGTTTTATTCTTCCTGTATCACCAGCACTGAGCAAACTGCCCATCACCTAGTAAACATTAAAAATTGTACAATAGATAAATGCCATCTAACAGGCATCAAATTTACATTGGTTAGCTATGGAAATAGATGGATGAAAGGATGGATGGCTAGATGTATGGGTTGATGGAAAGATGGAGGGAAGGAAAAACTCCATTGTCTTATCTCTTCCAGTGAAATATTTTTTTGGAAAAAAAAAGCACTTGTGCTCCCATTAGCCTAGAGTCTGATAGAAAGCACGCATGCAACATGATTTAAGACAAATTTTATTAATTCTCTTTAGAGTAATAAAAGTAGCAGTTGTTTTTGTTGAAGTTGAAATGATTAATGAAATCTTGGACCCTACCCTTGCCAAAGTTGCTCGCTGGTAGTACATAAGGACAAGTGCTGGCTTTTTCAAATCCTCATTTAGTTCTGCAGCTGGCTCATGCCAGGTTCTGGCACAATCACTTTCATCTGAGACGTAAAGCCATCTTTTAAATTAGAGGGTGCAGTGAACTGAGCACCATACCCAGAGGACACGAGTGGAAATCATTTAGAGTTGCCTGATCTTTCCTTTCACTCAAAACCAACACAAAACAAGCTAGTTCAGCAAATCGAGGCTATAAATAATATAAAGCACTTCATCATGTCAGTTACCTCTTTGTACAGCATCCAGGATACCCACAGGCCTGTATGGAGTGGCCTTATTAGAACACCAAAGAGATGGGTAGCCCTAGCTGGCTAATCACAATACTGCCAAATTGCTACATCAAACGACTATAATTCACTGAAGAAGGCAGTTATTAAAATTCCAGGCTTTCTCCTTGATGTGACCAGAATGATAATAGCAATATAGTCAGACTTCCTTGCAAACAACAAAACACTTTGGAAAAGGTATAGGTCCCATTATCTACTTTATCTATTCTGTGGAAGCTACCCTCCAATAAATAAAAAGCATGATCGGCTTCCTGCTTCGGTCATGTGACAGCATTTGTGCAGAAGAAAATGTTCCACTTGCACTGAAAGCTCCCATGAAAGTTAAGGTCCTAATGTTCTATAAATCATAGCACAGAACTCTGCACTAAAATCACCTTACACAATTAAGAAAAGTGACAGTAAATTGGCTAATTAGCATAAGAATGTACAAACACTGTTGTCTCTTCAGTGCCGTTATTAAACGTTCTAAATATAGTCTTTTCAATTGTAAAATTTACAAATTATTTTCTTTTTTCTTATAATAAATCTTGGCACCCTTGTGACAAATGCTATAATCCTCACTCGGCAGAAAAGCCCTAAGCTAACATAAAATGAACTTTTTATGAAACCTATGAATCTAGAAGAGAAGCAATTGAATTAGTCTTGGCACCAGCCTAAAACACACTTAGATTGGAAAATTATCAAATTTAACCCAATGAAACTCTGTTATGGTTTAATGAAAAGCAGTTAAAATAAGTTTTGAATTAATCTTTCTTCCTGATCGTGGAAAAAAATACAATTATGGCAAACATAAAACTCTATAACAATGATTAGAAAATTATTTTGTTCTGAAAACAAATTAGTGAGGATATTACCACCTAAAACCATAATTCGCCATCAGTTAATAATGATAGCCTTCCATTCTGCATAAGAAGGCAGGTTGCAAAGGTAATACCACAGCCTAGTGTTCATTCTGCACTGTCTCAGCGATGAAAAAAGGTGCTTTTGTTTACTAAAAGGTCTTTGAACTAAAAAAATGAATGTCATTGCAAAAGTGAATTTTCAGTTGAATTTTTTCCCTAAATTCTCAAATATAAATATAGATGAATAGACTTTTATGTTTTGCAGACAGATGAAATATAAATACATATAAAATCATTAATACTTAGATTTAGAAAGGCATTTTTAAATCTATCCGTCATTTACAAATTCAGCTCAGACTTCAGTTGGATTAAACCTCAAGGTCAGTTCAGATATGATCTGACTGCGTCCTGCAGTGCTCATATATCCGAAGCTTCATCCACATTGTGGCAGTATTGAAAACATTTAAGAAAGAAGGACCAATGGGAAAATATTAGATCATTGAGGGTGCTGCCCTAAGAAGCAATTAATTCTCCTGAACTCTGGTGTATACTCCAGAGAGGGTTGTTATAAAAGAGCAAGCCTGGTTCCTGTCTCTCAGACTTCCTGTCTCACCATATAATCTCTCCCTCTTAGTGGTGTTCCCACCACGAAGCCACTTGCAATGGTTTGCAGTCAGAATTGTCCTCTCAAGAGACTGTGCCAGGCTCTTTGGACTTTTAGGATCAGAAACTTTGAGCTAATTAAACCTCTTATCTTTACAAATTATCCAGTCTCTGGTATTGTGTTCTAGTAATGGAAAATGGACCACTACAACTGGCCTCTAAACAAAGAAAATCCAGGAACTTTGTACTTCATTTTTTCATATCCCAAGATAAATTACACAAGGAGAAAGAAATTCTTTTCTGAGACAAAGTTTCCAACCTGTGGGATGTTAATCTTATGGTTATTGCCAAGGGCTTAAAAACTCATTTGCATTTCACCTATATAAACTATATTTTATTTGGTTAACCAATGGTTTATGCATTTGTATGCTAACCTTTTAAATATTATTAGGAAGACACATTTACTAACAAAGACAAAAGTAATTTATAGGCTAGAAGATTCGATCTTGAAAAGTGACAATTCTATTTCAACTTATCTAAAAGTTTTGTGTATTTCCACCTTAAATTCTATCATCTTCTTTTAGGTGTAGCGAGAAGCACAAATTATCCTAATAATTCTAAAGTTTATTTAGAAGAATAAATAGCTGAGAACATTCAAAAAGGTTTTTAAAAATGAAAGCTAATGTGGAAGAATTTGTCTTGAATATATGTACAAACATTATAAAGATATGGTAACTTGCATAAAGCTCATAAAGTGAGGTTTTCTGTTCTGGGTCTTAGACTTTTAGCCTGCTTCAAAACAACTTCCTTATCTCAAGATTAAAAAAGAAATTAGGTTATCTATTTTTTAGTTTCTATTTCACTTTTTAATATTTGCTTCATGTACAATTTATGGATGTGCATAGGAAGAAAGGGAAATCTCATGATATTTAAAAAATACTTACGCACTGATTCTAGTAATATAGATTATATTATCCTGTTTCCTTTCTGGTTAAATATAGCATCCTTGTCTTATATAATTTCCCCATAAGTGTATAATGATTAAATAATGGAATTAACATAAATTTATTAGGAAATTTAATAAAACTAATAATAATAGTACTTTATAAAAAACAAATAAAACATGGCATCATAGAATTTTTTCATGGGTGAAATAAATATTTAGATTTATGAATCTTCAATATCTCTTTGGTTAAGATAAAAAGATTCAGAACAGAATATATAATATGAATTGTTTTATAAAATATTTTTGTGTGTTTTTATTTACGTGTTAAATGTAGAATAGACACCAAAATAAATTTGTATTTGAACTTTTATTTCCCTCTTTTTTCTTTCCTGTATTTATTTATTTTTATTTTTACTTCATTGTCAACACCTCCCTTTGGTCAGTCTTCATAAGATTTATGCATAGGTCCCTTTCCAAGCCACTACATTTTAAATAACACTCCTCAGATGAAAGTGAGCCCTGAATGCCTGTGTGGTGATGGAGGAGGAAAACGTATCCACACATTTTTATTGAACTAAGGTCTTGCATCAACTCAAGCTCTCATAAGTTAAAACAGTGCTACAGTGGTTTTTTTCTCTCTTTTTTTTAACTATCAATCTGGGCATCTGAAAAGAAATTCTAAGAAATCTCTTGAAGAATTGATAAATTAAGAATTGATATTTTTATTTCTTAAAATGAGTAAATACTATAGAAAGTAAAAAATGCTAATGACTTTCAAATTGATAGACAAGATTCCTTTACTTGGCTTGGCCTCACAGTTTCTCATTTTTCAATATTAGGTCATTGCAAAGTAGTGATCCCTTGCTTAGCTTCTCGACATTGATCATATTCCTAATCTATATCTGCAGATTGTTTAAAAAAAACTTTCAGAGGATTTTACTTCATATGAATAACCACTTGCAAAAATAGGAACATTCAATTTCCTAATTCTGTTTTGAGCAATATATTCAGGATTCACAAATCCAAAAATCTTAAATTCAATAATTTTCTCATTATAGCTTTCTACTTTTTTAAATAGAAATTAAATTAGCTTTCTAAAATTGGATTTTGTCTCTAATATATCTAGTATTTAAGAACTAGTCTCCACCTTAATTTTCCTTCTCTAAGGAGCCTGGGTTTTGCTATCCAACACTCATTCTCTGACAACATTCTTGTCTGGTAATTTTTTGTTTTCTATTATACCCTAATGGGAAAAATCCTAGTCTTGGAAAATTCCAACAATATGATTTCTCAACTGCTATTCAAGGGGTATATGAGTGATGGGTTATGATCCTAGAAAAAAATAACAGAGGCTTAAAATTTGAAAGCATCACCAATATGTGGTTTCCAGTTCACATTGGACGTTCTGCCCATCTTCATCCTGGGACCCTAACCCTACCATCAGATCTCCTTCAACCTCTTTTGCTCCACAGCACCTATTCTGAACCATCTCCACTTTGACTTGATCTCCTGCTGCCTCACAGTGAATAACACAAACCAAACAACAAAACAGTCACAAAAGGACTCCACATCTTCCTCTCACCTCACCTACCCACTTACCTGTGTGTATATTCGTCATGCATCCCTCAGTCTTGTCAAAACCGTTTTCGTGCCTAAAGTGATAAATCTTCTGTCTTTCCTCTATGAGGACCTTCTTACAATTAATATTCCTTCTTTCTTCCGTATCACAAGCATCTTAGTCTTTAATTTTTTCCAATAAGCATTTAAACATGCTCTCGTTTCTCTATATATTTTTTCTTTGCCAAAGTTTTCAAGTTTTTCAAAATTAAATTTTTTTACTTCCTTATCTTTGATTCACCCCTCAAACTTTGCAACCTAACTTCTTATCAACATTTCACTAAAGCTGCCATTTCTAAGACTACCAATAATCTTGCTTCTAAACCAAATGTTCAAGGTTCAGTAGCCAAGCTATGATATATATATCATACACCACACACACACACACACACACACACACACACACACACATTCTTTCTTTCACTTTTGAATGCAGTTCCCAGCTTTTATCTGCCTCCCCAAACAGGTTATGGAAACTTTAATATTATCTTGCCTTTAACTGGACATAAAAATATTTTCTGAGCTGCCTGGTCTGATAGTAGATAATAAGACCTTCCTCATTTCAGAGGGATTCTGCCCCATACCCTGGGGGAAAGAATTAATACTACACAGAGAGGCCAAGAAGAATCTCAGTAGAATTTGCTGGATTTACCCACACAGTACATGCCTATGAAATAAGTCTTCATAATACCCCAAAGGACAGGGTTTGCATAGCTTCTGGAGAGCTGGATACCTGGACCTTCCAGTGGAGTGGAACTTCTGAAGAGCTCCTGTTCCCTTTCCCTCATACTTCATCCTATGCTTTTCTTCACTCTGTATTCTTTCTAATGTCCTTCATAATAAACCAGTAATTGTGTTTCACTGAGTTCTGCGAGTTACTCAAGCAAATCAGCCATACCTGAGGTGGAGGTCAGGGGAACCCCAATTTATAGCAAGTTGGTCTGAAGTTCTGGAGGCCCTGACTGGCCACTATATCTGAAGCATGGACAGGAGGGTATTGAACTCATCCTATGGCATCTGACACTCCTTCCAGGTTGACATTTCCAGAACTGAATTAAATTAGAGGATGCTGAACTGGTGTCTAATGCAGTATTACTTGCTTTCTTGTAGAGAGAAATCCCCATCCTCTTGAGGTCCAGACGCCTCTGGGCTGACTCTGATATGAGAGCAGAGGAAAAACTTTCTTTTTTCTGAGATACACAGAAGCTGTGTCCCCTCTGAGGCTACAATGCTGTTCTCCCCACATGCTGTCTTTTTTCTCTGCTCTCTTAGTGTTTCACAGCATTCTCTTCTGCTTATTCCATAAAATGCCATATTTCTCAGGACTGATCTCATCCACTCTCATACTTCAGTTACTATGTGTGTCTTCCCTTAACCCCCAAGTCTATATTTCCATCCCAGACTTCGCTGGTTTGTGTTTTCGATTCTGTTGAACATCTTCCCTTCCCTAGTTTGGAAGCACCTTATCATAACATTTCCCAAACTGAATATTCACCTTCTACCACAAGCCCCTTCTGTTTCCTAACCGCCTCTTTGCCTAATGGTCCCAACTTCCCTTCAGTTGCCCAAGCAAAATATCTGGGAATTCCAATTGATTTCTGTCTTTCTTAAATCCTATTAGCCCTAATTTCTTAACAATTCTGACTTCTATTCATTCATCTCCACCAGCAACTTCAGACTAGACTATTAATTACTAATTTTTGTCATGAATGAGATGTGTTTCTAGCAGAAGTCCCTGTCTGGAGACTTACCCTTCAATATCACCATTGCAGTCAAGGTTACACTTCTAAAATTTAAATTTGATTATGTTACTCACCCTGCAAACTCCTCAGTGTTTGGGATTTTTTCCAAGTGCTCTATTGTAACATTAAAAGCCCTTCATGATCTTGGCTCTCTAGTCTTCCTCATCATTTTTCACCCCATAATCTATATTTTAGCCACACTAAATTACTGGATATTCTCTAAATCACCTGCTTCGTATGGTTTTGGAGATTCTGCATTGCTACTCCTTCTGTCTAGAATATGTTTTCCTTATCTATTGCTAGTTTTCAACACCTCCACAATGCATTTCAGGCTTATTTACTACTCTCTGTTTATAGAAATAGGTATCTATCATTGCTGCCACTATCAGTACTTAATAAAACGTCCTATTAATTTTTCTGAAATTCAAGTAAAAGTGTCACTAAAGGGTATCTGATGTCTTTCCATAATTATGTTGTTGGAGTTTACTGGAGTGCCTCGTTCCATGCAGATGTTCTGTCAATAATTGTTGGACAGCAGATACTGGCCAGCTGCCCAGAAAGTTGTGCAATAACAGAAGACTTGAGATATGGTACTAGGTTACTAGGCAATTCAGAGCACCTGTGTAATGAAATTAAATATAAATTACAAAGATAAGAGATGTATTGTCCATGTTTGGTGAGAGGCTAGGCTGTGATCATCTACTTGACTGGGGATTTCTAACAACGTTGTAACTATTCATCATCACTATTCCATATCAAATTGGTAACTTCAATTCTTTTTCCATCTGCTTCCAATTTTAAAAAAATGAAAAAAGTATCACATGCATTTATTATGTATCTTTATTTTTTATCAAACCAATTGGTGAGATTGCTTGGATATATTCTACTTCTAACTACTTTTGCAAACAGATCTAGAGCCTTGATTCTCAATTAGAGTTGGTATAATACCTACTTGTTTGGTAGAGGTATATCAGGATCAACTCCAAATACCACCTTCCTAAAGAGACTTGGATCTTGTCCATTATCATCAAGTGACTTTGTCATAAGAAGCCAATGTTAGAGTAAAGAACCAAATATCCAACACAGATATTGAGTTATGCTGGCTCAGAATCATTGATTTAAATAATTGTCATTAGTATATAGTTTCTAATTATAGAAATCATAACTATATTAGTTTTTCTTCTTTTAAAATGTAAAATTAATAACTTCTAGTTATAAAATTCAGATATTCAGAGAAAAATCATTATTATAGGATGTATTTCTTAAATTACCAAGTTGTGAATCCAGAATGTATATTATAGTTAACTATAATAGCAACACCTAAATCTGATAAAGCACTTAACTATGGGCCAATAACTATTCAGGGGATGGCTATCTGCCCATGTCCATGTTTAACCCCATTTTACACACAAAAAAATTAGTGCACAAAATTACCCAAGTATGAACATCTAATAAGTGCTGGTGGCTGTATTTATGCCAGGAAACCTAGTACTGGCATCTGCCTTAATCAGTATTCTAGTTTTCAACTATTCTTCTATATTTTTTATATTAAGAAAATGAATTCCAGAAAGTTTAAATGATTTCTTTGTGAAATTTAGCATCTCAATGTTATCCATTTTTAATATGTATACCATTGTGCTTATTTTGTTGGTAAATATTACTAACTCTAGAAAGTGCTGCTAGTTTCTTTGAGAGCCCTTTAGAGGAAGATTGAAACAATGTGTCTCTTAATAGACTCAAAGAGCTCACTCTACCTTAAATGTAGTATGGAGTATAATAATATAGTCTGATATTTTGAGTTCTTTCCACAATTTTGTGGGCAGTAATGGTAAGACTTTATGATAATTCAATTTATTTATTCAACTGCACAAGTTTGATAGCCTTCTATTTATATTAGAAAGGGAAATATAGCTATTTTCTAGAAAATGTTTTTACAATTGAATTCCATATAATCTATGTCAAACGCCTAAATATTAGCCAGGCTTCTGTCCTGGATTGAGTAAAAGGCTATATAGAGACAATATTTGATAAGGTCAAAAGGTCACTGGTCTAAACATCGAGAACCCAGGCCTATAAGATCAACTCACTTATGAATAAACTCAGACAGGAGTTAAGTTTTTTTAATTTAATTTTATTTTTCTGAGTCCTGGTTTCCTTACTGGTGAAACATGTGAGGTATGTGGAATTGTATTAGAAAATTTAACACACTCTAATCCTTCTCCTCCATAATGAGAGGTTATGAGGAGGACAGCCATCAGTTTGCTTTCCCATCCCATGGCACACACACAGCCCAGTGCAATTCCACACTAGCTCACAAGACACAATGCCCACTGCCAACACAGGAGCTCAAGCATTTGGAAGAAAATGAAGGTAATTTCAAGTCTTCCCCCAAGACTTGAACAGACCCATAGATAGGAGTGTGATTCCTTTCTTAACAAGAGAGAGATAGAGACAGAGATCCACTGAAGGAGTGTAGAGCCCATTCTGCAGGAATCCTCCCAATGCCTGGAGAAGTTCCTTCCTGAGAAATTCTGGAGGACTAGGCTGCCAATGTAGGAGCCTCTTTCAGGCCCACTGACCCAGATCCTGGACTCTTTCTCTAACTTTCTATTGTTTTTCAGCTTAGTGTGATTCGGGCAGTGATTTCCTTGACCCCTTGATTCCTGATGTTTATTCCAACCTGCTTTCTATTTAACTGTACCACCTAAACCTAGTCTAATCCATACCTAACACCGCTTGACTAATTTCAAAGCTCCCCACTCATTTCTACTCATGTATTTCTGGGTACATATAATCACTGCAACCTTTCCAGGGCACCTGGCCTGACTGTATTCTACATCCATATGGCAAAGCATTTACACTTATTTTAGTGGTTGCAGTTATCAGGAGGAACACCGTGCACGGATGAAATATAAAGATATTGTTAATGTGAAGACCTGCTATAATTCATCATTCTTTAGGCACTGAATGTGAAATTTAAATATGCATTAGTACATTTGTGTTTTCCTTACTTTTTCTTTTTGAGAGTAATGTGGCTCGACTAGCAATTATGGTTATGTGATTGATTGTAACTTGTCGGTGGCTCTCTGGGACCTTCCTGAAAATGAAATCGACCATCTTTGAGTGATAATGTCAGTGGGATAGAATGTGTCACTGGATAATGGTCTCCTGCTGCTGCATAAATGCCAAGGCAAGCCAAAGGTATTTATGGGGAAAAAGTTCATGCTAAGTTAAGATTTTTATTTTCAATGCAAAAGAAACTGAATCTGTGGCCAGCTAGTGATACTATAGCTTATTCTGGATGTAGGTTTAATGATTGTCTATAATAGATGTTTAAGACAAACTGTGACATGCCAGTAATCAATTGTTATGCAAATTCAGTATTCTGATTGGGTTAAAACCTTGAGTTCTTGTGCATTTAAGCAAACTCTACTGATTACTTTCTCAGACATGAAATGCTTCCCTAAATATGATTTTTTAACACTGAGCCAAATTCTCTTAGATTATATTAGACACTTTTGAGATCTATGTATTTTATAGTCTAAAAGAAGGTGGCAAGGTAAAATATTCAGATATCTAGAATCTGTAATAATAAAATAATTCTTTAATGAAAGATAAAATATATGAATGTGTCAATGGAACACTGCAATCTCTCAGGTAAACACAAATTACATTATCTAGACTATATCTTATATGGAAACACACACATATATTGCAAACATTTAATGAAAACTTCATCAATTTGATGTACTGAGGAGACACACCAAATAAAAATATCTAGTAAGAAGGCATATGTGATATATATTGGGTAGTATACTGGTGTTACCCAATTTTCTTTCCTTGAATCTGGCAAAAAAAATCATAGTATTAGTTTGGTATTATACCACAACTTTCTAAGATTGAATTTTTTCTGTAGGGAAAGCAGTACAATGAAATATAGCTCTATAACAGAGAATATATTGGTCAATGAGAAGTAATGTGTTAGTGTAGGTAACACATTTCCTCAGAATACCCTGGGAGAAGAAATTGCCTTGAAGGGTGCTGATATAGTAGCCCATTCTGAATCTTTTGCTGGTGGCAGTCATTAAAGAGGAAATTGATATAATTTGTAACCAAAAATATATGGACATATAAAAAAGTATTTTGTGAACTATCTGAAATAGTTGGTGGAAGTTAAAAGTAATGTTACCATACACATGTACCCAGACCTTGGAGATGCTGAATTTTAATACATCAACATTTTCAACTTAGAAATCCAAGATAGCTCAAGTGTCCACCTTAACCTTGGTATTTGAGGGTGGATAGAAATGTGATAGGAAATGATAGTTTCATTTCTTTGTCTCTGATTTTGTACTTTTGTGAAGGCCATTCTGTGTATGAATGCATGGACAAATGAAAAAGCACAAAATTCCCAGTGAAAGGATTTTGTTAGCCTGTCCTAATGTATGTGATGCTGAAGATTCAGTAGGCAGTTTGCATGCCGACACTGATCAACTAAAGAGGACAATAAAAGGGGGAAAGTTTGCAAAAATTCAAAAGTTATGCTTAAAAAATTTTCAAACATGAATAAAAATATTTTAGAGTCCACTTAGTGTTCTACTTATTATTTCAGTGAAAAATGAAAAATCCTATGCAGTTTTAGGCAGAAAGCCAAAATGTCTGTTAAAACAGGCCATTGTCTATTTTTCTTGGTGCATAAAAATCATATATAATAGTGAATTCCTTGTGACATATTTGCACATGCACATAACATACTTGATTAATTTCATTCCCTAGTACCTCCCCTTGTCCTCTCTTACCTACCCCTGGTACCCTTGCTCTAACCTGCAGGTCTTCATTCTATATTAATAAAAGTACTTCCCCCACATCCCTTTTTTTCTCTCTACCTTCCAGATGTCAGAGAAAACATATGACCCTTGACTTTCTGATTTTGGCTTCTTTTGCTTAACAGGATGCTATCCAGTACCATCCATTTTCCTGCAACTCTCATAATTTTATCTTTCTTTATGGCTGAATATAACTTCATTCTGCACACACATACGCACATACATACATACATGTGATATATACATGTATACATTTTCTTTTTCCATTCATCTGCTAATGGGCACCGAGGCTGAACTATAACTTGGTTATTATGTGCTGTGCTGTTATAAACAAATATCTCTGTAGTATGGTGAGTTTTAATTCTTTTGGGGTAAATATAGAGTAGTAGTATAGCTGGAATGGTGGTTCCATTCTTAGTCTTTTGAGGAACCTCCATACTGAATTCCATAGTGATTGCACTCATTCACATTCCCATCAAGAGTGTACAACCATTCCTTTTTCGCTGCACACTCACAGCATTTATAGTGAGTTGCATTCTTGAATGGATTCTAACTGGAGTGAGATGAAATCTCAGTGTAGTTTTGATTTGCATTTCCCTGATTACTAAAGATGTTGAACATTTTTTCGTATATTTGTTGATCATTTGCCCTTCCTCTTTTGAGAAATGTCTCTTTAGATCATTTGCTCATTTATAAATTGGATTATTGGTGGTTTATTTTGGTGTTCTTTGAGCACTTTATAAATTCCAAATACTATTACTCCATCAGGTGAGTAGTTGACAAAGATTTTCACCCTTTCGGTAAGCTCTTTGTTCATACTCTTAACTGTTTCCTTTGTTGTGCAAAAGAGTTTTAGTTTGATGTCATCTCACTTATTGATCCTTGCTTGGTATTATTTCCTGAGCTTTACAATTCCAATTGAAGAAGTCATTGCCTAGACCCATATTAGAGGCCACCTCCATATTTTCTGCTAGCATTTGCAAACTTTCTGGTCGTATTCCTATGACTTTGATCTATTTTGATATGATTCTTGTGCAGGGTAGAGATGAGGATATAGTTTTATTTTTTTTACCTATGGATATCAAGTTTCCAAGCACCATTTATTAAAAAGACTTTCTGTACTCCAACATACATTTTTGACACTTTTGTCAAAGTTCAGTTGTCTGTATCTGCGTGGGTTTATCTTTGTGTATTTTATTCTATGTTATTGGCCTTCATGTCTGGTTTTATGCCAATACTATTCTGATTATGTTAATATAGTTCTGAAATATAATTTGAAATTTAGTATGATACTTCCAGTGTTGCTTTTTTTACTCAGAAATGCTTTAGCTCTACTAGGTTTTTTTATTCTTTTATATGAATTTTAGGATTGTATTTGTTTTTATTTCTTTGAAGACTGTCATGGTATTTTGATGGAAATTTCACTGAATCTGTCCATCACTTTTTGTAATATGGCCACTTTAACAATATTAATTCTGCTTATTCATGAACATGGGAGAGCTTTCCAACACTTCATCTTCTCATTGTCTTCTTCTAGTTCCTTTTTAAGTGTTCTGTAATATTCCTTATACAGTTTTTATTCCCATGTTTAATTTTTCTAAATTTTTATATTTAGGTATTTCATTTTTGAAGCTATTGTAAATGAAATTGTTTTCCTGATTTCCCTCTTAGCAAATTCATTATTGGAGTATAGAAATGCCATGGATTTTTTTTTTTTGAAAATTAGACTACTTTATTTTGATATTTTTAGAGAGATGTCCTTCCTTTTGAAAGATATTTATATGAAATGCAAAACATTGTAATTGCATGAAAACATGAGCTATAAGCACTGGAATAAGTAACCTATCACCAGTCTAGACTTCTCAAACAGTTCTGAGGGGATTTTGTCTTTTGTTTTTTGGTGTTTTTGTTTTGTTTTGTTTTGTTTTGTTTTGTACGTTTACTTTATATTCTGCTGTTTTGCTGTATTTATCAACTTTGAAAGGAACTTTGAAAGGTGGTGAAGACTTTTAAAATCTTCCCATAGGATTATATCTGTAAATAGTGCTAAGTTAATCACTGTCCTATTGGTAACCCTTTTATTTTCTTCTCTTGATTAATTTCCTTGGCTAAAATTTCAAACACTATATCAAATAGGAAAAGGAAGAATGAACATTGATGTTTGATCCTGATTTTAGGAGAAATACTTTCTGTTTTTCCCCATTCAGTCTGATGTTGGCTTGGGATTGTCAAATACACTTTATATGTTATTGCAGTATGTTCCCACTATCCCTAATTTCTTCAGGATTTTTATTATGAATTGGGCGAAATTTCATTGAAGTCTTTTTCTGCATCTTTTGAAATGATTGTGTGAGTTTCATTGATGGTTCTATTACACAGCCTATAATATTTATTGATTTTTGTGTGTGTGTTGAACTACCTTGCATCACTGGAATGAAAACAACCTGACCATGCTGTATAATCTATGTAATGCATTATTGAATTCAACCTGCTAATATTTTATTAAGGATATTTGCATCTGTGTTCATCAAGGATATTAGACTGTAGTTTTCTTTCCCTGATGTGTATTTATCTGGTTTTGGTATCAGAGCAATACTGATTTTGTAGAATGAGTTGGGAAGTATTTCTGCCCTTTCTTTTAAATAGGGTAATTTGAAGAACATTGGCATTCCTTCATCTTTAAAGCTCTGTTAGAATTCCAAATGGGATTCCATCTTGTCCTCAGTTTCTCTTTATTGGAAAACTTTTTATGAATGCTACAATTATATTGGTCTGTTTAGGTTATCTAACTATGCTTACTTCAGTTTTGGTAGGTTATGTATGTCTTAAACTTTATTCATTTCTCCTAAATTTTCCAATTTTTTTGAAGGTAAGTTTTGAAACTAATCTCGGATGATTTTCTGGATATCAGTGATCTTGATATCCTTTTGCTCCTGTAGTTATAACAATCTGTGCACTTTCTCCTTTTTTATTTTTTGGTTAGTTGGGCTAAAGGTTTAACAATTTTGCTTTTCCTTTCAAAGAACCAGTTTCTTGTTTCATTGATCCTTTTTATTGTTATTCAATTTTCTATTTCATTAATTTCATCACTAATCTTTATTTCCTTTTACTCAATTTGGAATTGTTTTGTTATTGTTTTCCTAAGAACTTGAAATACATTGTCAGGTTATTTTTTGGTATCTTTCTGATTTTATTCTGTAGGTACTCATAGCTATAAACTTCCTCTTAGAACTGCCTTTGGAGTGAACCATAGGTTGTGGTATGTTGCATTCCTATTCTCATTTGATCCTAAAATGTTTTTAATTTCTCCTTGGATCTCTCCAATGTCCTATCATTCAAAAGTCTACTCTTGAATCTCCATGTGCTTATATAGTTTTTGTAGCTTCTATTGGTGTTGATTCTTTTCGTCAAATTTTCATTGGTTCTTTTTAGTTTTATATAACATTAGGATTCATTTTGACATAATTATAAAAGCATGAAATATGATTTGCTCTAATTCAATCCCCTCTACTTTCCCTTTTGTTCCCTTCCTCCCTCCCCTTCTTCCCTTCCCTCCACTCTACTGATGTCTCTGCAATCTACCTATAGTTTTTTTTTTATTTTATTAGTATCTTGTGGATATATATAATGGTAAGATTCACTTAGCTGTATTCATATATTTACTTAGGAAAATTAGATTGGGTTCATTCCACTGTTCTTCCCGTATTCCATCCTGTCTTCCATCCTTTGATCATCCTTAGCTACTCCACTGATCTTTCTTCTACTATGATGGAATCCCCTCCCCCCATTAAATTAGTCCACTCTTTCTCTCTGCTTAAATCATTTTGGAGTAGTTTCTGCATATTAGAGAAAATATTTGACCCTTGATTTTTGGGGTCTGGCTTATTTTATTTAGCATAATAGTCTCTGGTTCCTTGCATTTACCAGCAAATGCCATAGTTTCATTCTTCTTTATGGCTGAGTAATATAGCATTGTGTATATAGACCACATTTCCTTTATCCATTCATCTGTTGAAGGACAGGTAGGTTGGTTCCATGATTTGGATATCGTAAATTGTGCTGCTAGAAACATTGATTTGAGTTATTGTATGTTTTCAGTATAAAGTGCCTTTTTAAATTTCATGTTTACATGACTTTTATATTGGTATTCAACATATCTCTGTTGAGAGAGGTATATTGAAATCACCTACAGTTATTTTACTGGGATCTATCTGAATCTTCATGTTAGGTAGTGTTTAGTTAATTAGATGTGCAAACATATGGGACATAAATATTTACAATAATTTTATCTTCTTATTGGATTGTTCCATTTACCAGTATATAGTACACTTACTTCATTGCTTGTCTTAATTTTGATTTGAAATCTGCTTTACCACATATGAGACAAGGTTTCCCCTTCTTGCTTTTAGGTTACATTTTTATGGGATAACATTTACCACCTGTTCACTTTCAGTCTGTGGGTGCCTTGGCCTATGAGGTATGTTTTTTTGCAGACAACATGGAGTTGGAAGTTTGGCATTATGAACTAATCTGCCAGTCTGCATTTTTTAATTGGAGAGTTGCTATTATTAACATTCAATGTTGTTATAGAGATGTTTTCATTTCTTTCTGCAACTTTATTAATTTCCAATGTTTGATTTGATTCAAGTTCTTATGCGCTAATCTACTCTTATAACACATTCTTTCCTGAGCTCTGTTGGTTGCTATGTTCTACATTTTTTTATTTTTAGTACTGGTGACACTCAGCCACTGAGCTATATCCCAAGCACTTTTTTGTATTTTGCTTAGAGATAGATTCTCACTGAATTTCTTAGTGCCTTGCTATTGGTAAGGCTGACTTTGAATTTGAAATCCTCCTGCCTCAGCCTCCTGCCTCTTGCCTCCTGAGTGGCTGGTAGTTCTAGTGTGCACTACCACACCTGGTCTATCTTCTACTTTTGTGCCTGGTTTTTAATTATCTTCCATGCTGGCTTTGTAGTCAAGAATTCCTTTGGTTTATGCTTTCTTGGAAGGCTTTTATTTCTTCTAACATTCTGAAAGATAACTTTGATGGATACAACAAACTTGGTTTGGTATACTTTTCTTTTAAAGCTAGAAATATATTCTAAACACTCCTGAACTTTAGGGTTTATCCTGAAAAATTCTTATGAATTCTTACTGGTTTTCCTCTAAATATGACTTGTCATCTCTTTCATAGCCTTTAAAGTGCTTTCTTTAATCTGTGATTTTGGTATTTTAATCATAACATGGACAGATTCTTTATTGGTCTTGTCCATTTGGGTTTCCAAATGCCTCCAATACCTGGACTTCCATCTCATTCCCAAGGTTTGAAAATTTTTCTGTTACTTTATGGAAATGTTACCAATGTCACTAAGCTACATTTCTGCTCTGTCCTTGAGGTTTCTGAGTCTTATGTTTGTTGTCTTAATGTATTCCCACATTTTTTGTATATTCTGATAATAACTTATTTTTTGGGGTAGGGGGTTAGAAAAGAATGGAGAAACTTTAGATTATGTAAAGGGAACTTTAGATTACTTTTTTAAAATACTGACTGAATGTTCAAGGATAGCCCCCTTGTTTTCATGCTCTAAGTTTCTGCCTTCTACCTTGATCTAATCTATTGGAGAGAATTTAAAATAAAACTTTTATTTGATTTATTGAGTTTCTCATTTCCAAGATTTGTTTGTTTCTTTTTGAGAATCTCTTTTTTAACTTTTTTTGTTTCAATTTGTTGTACATGACAGTAGAATGCATATCTACATTTTGATAGATCATACACAAATGGAGTACAATTTCTCATTTTTCTGATTATACATACTGTAGGATCACCTCAGTCATGCAGTCATATATGTACATGAGGTAATAATGTCTATTTCACTCTACTTTCCTTCTGACCCCCATTCCCCTTTCCCTCTCTTCACTTATCCAAGTGTTCTTTTACATCCTGTATTTTCTTCCTTAATTAATTCTCTAGAACTTCTTTTAATTCAACCATCACTTTATTGATCAACTTATTGAATTCTTTGGGATTTCATCTATTTCAATAGCTTTGTATTCAGTTATCCTGAGGTGGAAAACACATAGAGGTGTTTTGTTGGCTTGCTTTTTCGTATGTACAGAAGTTCTGTGCTGTTCATGCATCTGTTGTGATAGAGCCTCTTCTTCTGTTATATAAGGGCTATTTAGTGAGCACCTGTCTCTTTAAAATTTGCCCTGATCTAGAATATATTTTGGCTTTAAAACATCCAATTGGTGTAATCAAGTTGGTAATGTCAAATACAAATACCACTCTGAGAGGACAGAGTAACTTTAAATAACAATGAATATTTAGTAGCAAACCATGTATCAACATATATTTAAAAACATATTACTAATGATGTCTACAGCTCTATTAGTCAATGAGAAAAGTAGGTAAGAAATAATATAGAAAGGTTAAGTGTCAATTGTAGCATATTTAATACTGAATTGAATTGGGTAAAGTGACAAAAATAAGGAATATGGACAAAAGGGTGGGTGAGGAAATAGAGATAAAAAATAAAATTAGGAGAGAAAGAAGGATGAATGAAAAAGAAATGCAATGAAGATAAGAAAGAAGAAAAGCAGTATTGAGAAAGAATCCAATTGACAAAATACTTCCTTACAACTAGATAGAACTCCAAAGAAAACATAATGAGAGAAGATACTAGAAATCACTATACATGGAACAAAATAGCAATCATAAAAATACCCAGTATCCTTCTTGCTGAAGTTTTTTAAATGTACACCTTTCTTTCTAGGGTTTTTACCTTTGCATCCCCCAGCTATGAAGATGTTTGTGTGATGCAATTATCACACTATTTGTTAGTTCTGAGTTCTCAGTCAAACTTGTCAAACTTGTCACAGAAATCTGCATGCTGAACTCTGCCCCCTCCTTGATTGGCAGCAAGTACTGGCAGAGCCATTTCAGAGTAGAGTTCTCTCTGAATGTGGCTGTGTTATTGCAATTGAGGATGACAGTACCACTCTGTCACGTGCCACTGGTCAGCCCTCTCCCCTTGGGCTGATCAGATTACATCACAGTCCTATTCTGAGACCTTAGTCTGTGAAGTGTGAGGGGCTATGCAAGAAGTGCCCAGGTCATGACACAGATCATTATACCCTTCTGGGGCATAGGGAGAGTGTTGGCATCCACAATAGGATGCTTCAGGTTGCTGCTTTCCAGTCTGATCCATCCCAGTTCCGCCACCTGCTGGTGTCAGTCCTTACACAAGAATTCAGACCATGAGTTTTAAAGGGAAGCCCTTTTTATCTCCTCTACTCCTCTACTCTTCAGATTGATAGTCACAGCCCTTAGTCAGCTTTTTCTCTGCTAAGACAAAACAACCTGACAAGAACAATTTCAGAGGAGGAAAATTTTATTTGGAGGCTAATGGTTTTAGAGGTCTCAGTCCGTAGATGGTCAACTCCATTCCTCAGGGCCTGAGATGAGGTAAAACATTATAGCAGAAGTGTGAGGTTTTGGAAAGTGGGTGGAGACATGATACCAGAAAGCAGACAGAGAGAGAGAGAGAGAGAGAGAGAGAGAGAGAGAGAGAGAGAGAAAGGAAGATTGGTACTCCAACGGCATGTCCCCAGGGACCCTCCTTCTCTAGCTATAACCTGCCTGCCTATAGTTACCACCTAGTTAATCCCTATGGGGAGACTTACAAACTAATTAGGTTAAACCTCACATAACCCAATCATTTCACCTCTAAACTTCCTTGCAGGGTCTCACACGCAAACTTTTGGGGGACAGCTGATATCTAAACCATAACTCAGAGCTTCTCCAGAGTCCATGCCACAGACTCACAACTGTGTCCAAATTGAGCCATGACTTGACTACCAACTTCTTTGGTGAAAAGCAAACCACAAGTAGCCATTTGGGTTCTGGGGATTCAAAAAGAATATAACAAGAACAAGGCTGGGGTTGTGGCTCAGTGGTAGAGCGTTTGCCTAGTGTGTGTGAGGCACTGGGTTTGATAATCTCAGCACAACACAAAAATAAATAAATAAAAGGAAGGTATTGTGTCCATCTACAACTAAAAAATATATTTAAAAAATAGGAAAATGGGGAAACTGCAGGGATTTCTGATCTCACACTCAGATTCCTTACTCTGGTACTACTTCCTCAGTTTCATTAACTCTGCAGGAAAACGCCTGAACTCTCCAGCACTGATTCACTTCACAGTATCTGAATGTTTTTTCTGCTCAAATGGTGAAGTTGCTGGACAATGGAGCCTGCTTTTCTTAAACTCACTGAGAGACTTACTTTCCTGCCACTGGGGGAGCTTCCCCTCACAGACTGAGTCGCAGTGCACCCGGTACTGCTGTGGTCTGTTCCTTTTATTAATTCCCTTTCTATTCTAAAACCCCCTAAAACCTGATAGGCCTGGCCTTCGCCTGGTTGCCAGCTTTCTGAGGTGCTTTCCAGCATTTTCCCACGGCCTTTCTACTGCAGCACGCCACTGCTATTTGGTTGAGTTTCAGAGAGCAGCTAACACACAGTGGGTTCCTCTAGTTCACCATTTCCCAGAACCCTTCTGTTGCCTCTTTTGAGTTTCACCTGAACTCTCCTACCTTATAGGGCTTGAGTTTGGTAAGATCCCAACTCCAGTTGCTGATTCTTTTGCCTTTGTCTTATTTTATCACCACCCATGTATGCCTAACTCTGAGAATCAGAACTCAGGGTCATATATACTTTTTATTATTTCATGGGTTATTACTCCCTTCTCAAGATCATCTATTGACATATGAAAATTTATAAATAGCCTGGATCAAAATAGTCCGTTGACTGTGGATCCTGAAAGAGAGAAAGAGAAGAGAGAGAGAAAAAAAATACCTAGAGTTGTAGTAGATCCAATTGGGTTCCAATGTGAAAAATCCATATTTGTAGTTGACATCATTAGATATAATATAACTGTGATGGAATTGTGATAAATTATTGACACAAAATGAAAAGCAGTAGAAATGGAACAATTTGTGATTTAGATCCCATTTTACACATTTAAAGGTCAATCTCATAATCAGAGTTGGCCCATCTACTACCATCCTATCCTATCACTTAGTTTTCATCTCTGAAGTGATCACTAATAATCATAGGAGAAATTTTCTGAGGACTACTTTTTTTCCTGAATTTCTATGTCAACATTTGAGTGAACAATTATCCATATGAAATAAATTGTGCAAATAAATGAAGAAAGTAATCACATTTTTTTGACCAACACCTACCCACTTTATGACATAGCAATGTTAAATCGTGAATTAGAATAATCATGTGATGTTAAAAGTGTACCTAACAATATTATCAAGTTCAATGAACTTCTGAAACAAGATAGAGATAGGTTTAAAAAGTGTTTTCTGACTAGAAGATAAGGTCCCACAAGATACGTTGACTCTTTCAAATCAATAGTTGCATTTAAAATTACAATCTGAAGTATAGATTTAAAGAATAAAATGTGCCATTGAAATGTACTGACTTATCAGGGAAAACATGCTGCCTTTGGTTTTTTGGGATTGGCTTATTTCACTAAGCAGGAATTTTAGATTACATAGAAGGAAATGAGAGGAAGGAAGGGGCAGGGGTATGAAAAATGGTGGAATGGGACAGACATCATTAACCTATGTGCATGTATGATTCCCTGAATGGTGTGAATCTACATCATGTACAATCATAGAAATGAAAAGTTATACCCCATTTGTGTACAGTGAATCAAAATGCAGCCTGTAAAAATAAAAAAATAAAAATAATAATTTAAAAAAGAAATGTATTGACTTGGGTTGGGGTTGGAGCTCAGCAGCAGAGCATTTGCCTAGCATGTGTGAGGTACTGGGTGCAATCCTCAGCACCACATGAAAATAAACAATAAAATAAAGGCATTCTGTCCATTTACAACTGCAAAATTTTAAAAAAATAGCAATGTACTGACAATATTAAAGTAATAGCATTGGTACAAGAGCCATCCTTACCTACAGGTGAAGTAGTTGCTGATTTCAGTGTTATGATTGGAAAGGTATAGGAGGGACATTGATTCATTAATGATGGTGATTAATGAGTCAATCATTCCTTTATGTCAAATATTTCCATTTTTCCCCCAATGTTATGTAACCTTTGGAATAAGAATAACCCTAGAGAGAGCAATATATTATGTTTAAAAATCTGTTAAATTTTATCAAACATCTTCTTGTGTATGTAAACTACTGAGAATAGCCCAGTAATCTTAAACCCTGGGAGGCTGGGGTGGGAATTAATAAGGAAAACAACAGTCAACAGCAACTCCTCCCCGACTCTTTCCCATCTCCCAAGAAAAGTAGGGAAGATGAAGGATGGAAGGACACACGGAGCCAGAAGGCAGGAGGACCAAACTCAATCCTCAGAACTACAAACTTTTTTCCATGAGCTGATCTTTACTCTTAAACATATATACAGTCAACAAGAGCATTCTAAAACTTCAGGTCAAAAATCACAAGTTTTGCCTTTTCTAGACGTTCCTTAATTTTTAAAAAAAGTCTCTGAGATACATATTAAAATAATAACATTATGCAAGACATGTCAAGGATTAGAAATGATCTCTCTGCAAGTATTTTAAGACTTGTATTTCTGTAGACGTTACCTTACTAGGATATCATACTAAAAAGATTCTGGTGTCTATTGACAAACTACTGAATGTACAATAGTCTTTCAGTCTGGATAAAGGAAATTTTCATTAACATTAATAAAAATGCTGGCTGAACACAACTAAGCATTTGCTTTCTGCCAATCGCCATTTTAAATTCTTTTAAATTTTTTTAAAAATTTCAAAAATCAAGCCTCAGGCTGATGCCCCAATTTCTTTGTGAGGCAAACTTGATAGGTCTTTTCCATAATAAAGATTTTTCTGTTAGTTGTACCTTGTGCGTTTCTACACTTAAACTGCATATTCTAACACTTATGCTAAAGTCAAGCTGTTTCCATCTGTTTAGGCTACACATTGCATCACTTAGCAGTATAAAAAGAGCAGTTTTCTTACACTCCTGGGACAAAAATCACACCGAATTCATAAGAGATCCAACACATAAAAATTCATTTCCTGAGTGGAAGCAGTGCAAAAGTGTAGCAAAAACTATTGCTTTTTCATAGTGTTTATAATAAAGAATTCAAGCAGCCGTACCCTCCAGGACCGGACACCTCATCACTTTGCTGGAGCTCATTCGCTGTCAGTCATAGCATGTGGAGTTAATTACCCTGAGCATTGTTTCCCTGAGCACCAGAGGGACCCTATTTGTGACTCTGTGCCACCTATACATTCTTTGAATGGAGTAGTGGTTCTGGAATGATGGAGGACAGTCCAACTGCCATCTCACTGGGACTCTTCCACATAAACATCTAATGGGGACTGACAACAGTCTTCCGTCAGTTACTGTCATCCTGCCAGTTCAGTTGGCTTCAGAATCCAAAGGTTATGGCTCCAGCAAGAACTTCAGCATTGTGATAGCTCCTCCAACACCTTATGGATTTGTCATCTAAGAAGCTGGGTCATTCCAAGTGCAGTTTCTACAAGAATTGTGCCTCTGTGAAAACATGACATTGTGCAGCTCTGTATGCACAGCAGTCCTGGTGACTGTTATCTGCTGAATTGCAGGAGCTTAGGCTTATTAAAATTCCCAGGAATTATTCACTGGCAAAAGGCTGTTTTAACCCTTTCAAAAGTATTTTTCAGAACACCTTATTGTGGGTAAAATAATCTTTAAGGAGCAATAGAATGAGGACTTGGGAAGTGAAGGTAAAATGTAAGTGCGTGCATTTTTTTATTTGGCAAATTCTTACTCTCAGTTTTATTTCCTCATCTCATCCCTATTCTAGAACCATCTGACATTATCTTTGTTCCTCTGATCTCACAGAAGTCGATAATATAAGGAACCAGCTGACATTCAAACACTGATGAACTAATGTATGGTGACATATTGAGAGATATTATGCAACTCATAATATTTTTAAAAAAATTGTTGTTATTCAAAGGATTCTACAGTGCTCAATGCATGTTTGAAAAATAAAGGGAGAGAAAGTAGGAAAAGAAGAAAATAAGAGAGAAATAGATAAGGAGGAAGAGAGGAAGATAGTATACTATATGGTACTGGTAAAGTGTGGAACTAAACTGCTGGGTGTGAATTGTGCTTTGTTTCTTGCCTGTGGGCAAGCTTTTTAATCTCTAAGACCTCAGTTCATGTCCCAGTATATATAAATTTAGATGCTTCTTCTAACTCTATGTGAAAGTGTTTTGTCCCAGCTAGGAGCACATTTTATTTAGAGAAGTAAATTTAATTTCTCAATAGAGCTTATTTGTAGGTTATTCCAATTATATAGCAAAAAAAGAGAATGTTATGTCCACATTAGCAGGTAATTGGGACTGCTATATCAGTAATTAGTGGTAATAGTAATCAAAATTAGGAGAGAGTTAAATTGAAAAAATTACTTGCTTTTTTTTCAGTTAGTGAAAGGGGAATAACTGCAGAAAAATTAGAAAATATAAATATTAATATATGTTCACTGAAGTTAATACATATAGAAACAAAATATTTTATGTGTTTTATGATTCAAAATAACTGAAGCTTGTGAAATCAAGGGAAAAATATAATTCAATATCAAATGTATTATACAGGAGAAATGGTAAGCATAACTTCAGGCAGTTATTAAAAAAGCATTAATCTGAGGGATAAAGAAGAATGAATAAAGAGAACATGTTGAGAAAGGTGATGAGAAAAGAGAGCATTAGAATTTTAATCTCTTTTCAAACAAAATTTTAGAATGTGAAGTTAGTTATTGGGGTTGTCTATATTAGTGGCCTTCAGCTATTCTGTCTCACTTCACCTTTTTCCTTTTCAAAACTTATTCATTTCAGATATACACGCCAGTAGAGTGTATTCTGACATATTTTACATACATGGAGTATAACTATTCTAATTAGAACCTGACTCTTATGGTTGTACATGATGTGGAGTTTCACTGATCGTGAATTCATATATGAGCATAGGAGAGTTATGTCTGATTCGTTCTACTGTCTTTTCTTTTCCTATCCCCACTCCGTTCATTTCATTCTCCTTTGTCTAATCCAATGAACTTTTATTCCCCCCACTTATTATTTGTTAGCTTCTGCATATCAAAGAGAACACTCAAACTTTGGTGCTTTTTTTTGGCATTGGATTGTTTTACTTAGCATAATAGTCTCCAGTTCCATCATTTACTGGCAAAATGCCATAATGTCATTTTTCTTTATGGCTGAGTAATATTCCATGTGTATATATAACACATGTTCTTTGAACATTCATATGTTGAAGGGCACCTAGGTTGGTTCCATAGCTTAGCTATTGTGAGTTGAGCTGTTGTAAACATTTGTGTGGCTGCATCACTGTAGTATGCTGATTTTAAATTCTTTGGATATCTACCAAGAATTGGTATAACTTGGTCAAATGTTGGTTCCATTCCTAGTGTTTTGAGGACTCTCCATACTGCTTTAAAGAGTGGTTGCACTAATTTGCAGTCCTACCAGCAATGTATGAGTGTACCCTTTTCCCCACATCCTGGTCAACATTTATTGTTGCTTGTATTCTTGATTGTTGCCATTCTGACTGGAGTGAGATGAAATCACAGTGTGGTTTTAATTTGCATTTCTCTAATTGTTAGAGATTGTGAAAATCTTTCATACATTTATTGATATATTGTTGACCATATTTCTTCTGTGAGGTTCTTCTGTGAAGTTCTTTGCCCATTTATTGATTGGGTATTTTTGATTTTTGTGTATGGGTGATAAACTTTTTGAGTTCTTTTTATATCCTAAAGATTAACACCTATCAGAGGTGCAAGAAGCAAAGATTTTCTCCCATTCTGTAGGCTCTCTTCACATTCTTGATTGTTTCCTTTACTATGAAGAAGTTTTATAGTTTGAAACCATCCCATTTGTTGATTTTTGATTTTGCTTCCTGTACCTTAGTGGCCTTATTGAGGAAGTCAGTTTCTACGTTGACGTGATAGAGAGTTGGATCTACACTTTCTTCCAGTAGATAGAGGGTTCCTGGTCTAATGCCTAGGTTCTTGATTCACTGTGAGCTGAATTTTGTGCAGTGTGAGAGATGTGGGTTTTCATTCTACTACTTATGGATTTCCAGTATTCCCAGCATCACTTGTTGAAGAGGTTATCTTTTCTCCAATGTATGTTTATGGTGACTTTGTCTAGTATGAGAGAACTCTATTTATGTGGGTTTGTCTCTGTGACATAT
This sequence comes from Glaucomys volans, assembly GCA_020662805.1. Taxonomy (NCBI): domain Eukaryota; kingdom Metazoa; phylum Chordata; class Mammalia; order Rodentia; family Sciuridae; genus Glaucomys; species Glaucomys volans. The sequence goes on along the minus strand of JAJEJO010002282.1, from coordinate 55,047 downwards.
TCTGTTCCATTGGTCTTCATGTCTGTTTTTGGTGCCAAAACCATGTTGTTTTTGTTACTGGAGCTCTGTAGTGTAATTTAAACTTTGTATTATGATGTCTCCTGCTTCACTTTCTTCACTTTTCTTGCTAAGCATTGCTTTGGCTATTCTAGGTCTCTTATTTTTCCAAATTAACTTCATGACTTCTTTTTCTATTTCTATGAAGAACATCATTGGCATTTTGAAGGGAATTGCATTAAATCTGAATAGTACCTTTGGTGTTATGACCATTTTGACAATATAAATTCTGCCTATCCAAGAACATGGGAGGTCTTTCCATCTTCTAAGGTCTTCTTCATTATTCTTCTTTAGAGTTATTTAGTTTTCATTGTGGAGATTCTTCACCTCTTTTGTTAGTTTTGTTTTTTGGATTTTTTTGTGTGTGTTTTTTTGAGGCTGTTGTAACCAGGGTGATTTTCCTAATTTCTGTTTCAGTTGATTCATCATTGGAGTAGAGGAATGCAATTCATTTATGGCTATTTTGTTCCTACTACTTTGCTGAATTCATTTATGAGTTCTAGAATTTTTCTGATGAAGCTTTCTGGGTCTTCTAAATATAGAATTGTATGGTGGCAAATAGGAATAGTTTGAGTTCCTCTTTTCTATTCATATCCCTTTAATTTCTTCCTTTTGCCTAATTGCTCTGGCTAGACTTCCAATGACTATGTTGAATAGAAGTGGTAAAGTGGACATCCCTGTCTTGTTCCAGATCTCAGAGGGAATGCTTTCTCTATTTAAAATATTTTAAATATGGGTTTACCATATATAGCTTTTACAATATTGAAGTATATTTCTGCAATTCCTAGTTTTGCTAGTGTTTTGAACATGAATGGATGCTGTATTTTGTCAAATGTCTTTTCTGCCACTATTGAGGTAATCATGTGGTTCCCATATTTAAGTCTATTGATGTGATGAATTATATTTATCGATTTCTGCATTTTCAATCAACCTTGCATCCCTGGGATGAACCCCACTTGATCATGGTGCACTATCTTTTTTTTTTTTCACTATCTTTTTAATATGTTTTTGAATGTGATTTGCTGGTGTTTTATTAAAAATTTTTTCATGTATGGTCATCAGGGATGTTGGTCTGAAGTTTTCTATCCTTGATGTGTATTTGTCTGGTTTTAGTATCAGGATGATACTATCTTCTTAAAATGAGTTCAAATTTTTCTCTCCTTTTCTGTTTCATGGGATAATTTAAGGAGGATTGGTGTTAGTTCTTCTTTAAAGTTCTGGTAAAACTTGGCTAATATGTCTGGTCCTGGGCTTTTTTTCTTGGTAGGCTATTTCACCTCATTGATGATGAGCCTGACCATGTGATTTTCTTGGGCAAATAAAACATGTGTGTGCCCTGCCCAAAGTTGAGCTTTTACAAGCACATCATATTTCCACTCTACCCTTTGGACAAGTGACCTTAATCTACAAACATGGAAAAGACTTGAGTATTATTTTTCATTATATATCAAATAATATACTGTCATATCTGTGTCTGAATGAATTTGGGATTAAACATCAAAATAATATTGCAATATAATCCAGTCAGTTTTACAACATTGGTGGTGTTGAACAGTAAACCCAATGTGGTGTATGTGGAAGATCCAATGTCCTCAGTGGTTTTTCAAGTTGTAAAGAAATAAAAGAAAGACCTCGACACAGAATGAGTAATCAAACATACCTGTGCTGTGCATCTTATTTCATAGGACAGTTGTGTTATGATATGATTTGCCAAATATGATAGAGAAATTATGTTACATGCTATCTCTTGCTGTATACAAATTGCCCCAAAACTTGATGACTTAAAACAATAGTTTTCAAATATACTATTTTGTCACATCTTTCAAAATGCATATTTTTGTCAGGAAGAATTTATTCTGCTTGGAATACTCCAAATGGTCCCAAACAATGCATTCTTCACTGTTAATTCTCATAGTTCAGTTGCACACTTTTACATCTATGTCAATCTTCTTGGCATGATCTTTGTATAAAGAAGAGAATTTAAAACCCAGTTCTATTCTTGAATGTTTCACTATTGTCAAAGTGACTTTTGAAGATAAATAATGAATCTTCAAACACTAGCAAACGATAAGAGACCAGGCCTTGTTAGTCTGAAGATGTCTTTTGGAAGAGTAATTTCCATAGAGAAAAGGAAGAAAGAGAGGGGGAGAGGAGAGAGAGAGAGAGAGAGAGAGAGAGAGAGATATTACAGCACTTCTACATAATCCACAGGTCAAGTAACACAGAGATCAGTAATTACACCTTTACCTGCTGGTGCTCCAAAACAGATGCCTACTAAACAGCAAACATTTTTTCCCACACCCTCAGGAAGCAATGAGCTGAAGGATGTGACATTCTATTGTGTGGCAGATGTGTTCCCACTCATCAGAAGCTCTATGGAACATTTTTTTTTTCTACTTAGCAATTTTTCTATTTACTTCAATTTAAAGTTTGCAATACCTCATGAGATTAGCAAGCTTTTTCTTAAGGGAAGAAAATTAACATGCTTACAGAGCAGGTTTTTCTCAGCTATCACAGAACTAAAAGGCAGCTGGCAACTCCCCTGAAACAAAGGCAACAGCAGCAGAGACAGGGAAGGGAAGCACTTCAGAAGATCCTCTATCACGTTAGCACCTTTCCTCTTAAACACAGAAACCTCCAGCAGGAGAACAGACAACCATGAAGGTGACACTTGAAGAAACTAAAAGAGGTGAGATCTCAAAAGGTTTCAGTTAAACAGACTGTTTAATGCATATTTGACCCACACTAAAAGGAAAATATCAGGTTGCCCTGACACAATTTTCCCTGTTCCTTGAATTTTCATTGAAGAATTTGAGAAACAAGCATTTGTTTATGATGGTACAAAGAAGATGTGTATAGTGCTCAGACATGTAAAAGACATCTGTTTTTTTAAATAGTTAATGTTTAGCATTCTGTATATTATTTCTTATTAATTTCCTAGCCCTTTCCCTCAAAAAAAAAGGGAATAGAAAAAAGAAAAAATCTATATATTTGCAAATGACACCACTTCTCCTCAAAATTCATGTCATTTACAAGACATTTTTGTCTGAGCAATTTTTTTCTGATTTTATAATTACTCATGACTTATAAACCAAAGCACTTGCTATTAATTTTGGGGGGGCAGAAGATCTGAAAGTCACATATTAATATTGGTCCCTATTTGGAAGGAATAATGTGAGTCTAGAACATTAATGTCAAGGCATTTGCCTCATTAATGACACACATGTTAGAAGCAAAGACTTCTATATTATGCAAGACAATTATAACGCAAATTGTTTTGAGATTTTTCAAATCTTGAAATGTGACCAATAATCTGTAAAATCCACATTACCTTTGTTTGAAACTCAAGTCATGTGCACACTAAAGTGATTACTCAGATATTCTGTGTCATATGCAAAAATAAATTTTAAAAGCAAGAAATTTCTTAATATAGTGTCACTAATTCATTGACAAAAAATAACCACATTATTATCTCTTAAGATAGGACAAATAAAACTAAAAATATGAAAAAAATCTTTCATAGAAATCTCAAAATTGTACTTTTCTTTACATGTGCTCTATAGTGAAAATATATCAGAGTATTCATAATCTTAACAAAAGGTATATGTGCTCTCTTAATATAAATGCGTATTTCATCAAAAAGTTATGCCTGAGGTCTGAAATTCTTGGAGAACTATTTCAATTTTTCTACATTGGACTATAAATGAGTGTATTGTTTTTCTTTTCCCATAGGCTAGAGTATTATGCAGGTATTTCTTCTGGAGAAAAATATGCATGCAACGTTACAACAGCCTAAAGTGACTTACTGTGACTCTGAATGTTTTATTTTGAAACTAAGTAGTTGAGGCTGTACCTTGTCATCCGCACTTGTATATGGTTATATCCCAAACATATCATACAGGTTAATATTGTAAAGCACCATTAAAACTGGAATATTATGGTTTATGTGATGCTCGGATGACAATGAACTTTACCTGACATTACAATATACATGTATAAAAATATTTCAAATACGGAGGAATTAGCTAATATTTGAAAAAGATTGACTTAACACTATGCCCGTCGTGTATTGATACATTAAAAATAGCACCTCAAATTCAGTCTTAATACAACTAAAAGCATTTATTTTCCTCACAATTCTGCCATTTAGGCAAGAATTAGTGGGTTAGTTCGTCTGTCCTCTCTTTGTCATTGATTGGTGTAGCTCAAAAAAAGCAATTTTATAACTGGGGTTAGAATTTTCTAATATACATGTTTGCAAACTAAGAGCCTTAGGCCAAGTCTGGCCCACACTACGTACTATTGTAAATAAAGTTTTATTGGACCATTGTCCTACTCAATTGATCACGTACTAACCACAAGTATCTGTTTATATTATAGTTACTTTTGTACAAGGGGACTTGAGTAATGGTGACATTACTCAAGAGAGTAATGTGTACTCCACAAGGATAATATGTACTCTTTTAAGAAAAAAGAAAATGCTGACCTCTGATTCAAAGACTCACTCACACATTAGGAGGTAGATGTTGGCTGTAGACTAGGACTTCAGCTGGGACTGTAATTAAAAAAAATCCTATTATCAGCCTGGCATATTGGTAAAGGCCTGTCATCCCAGCTACTCCAGAGGCTGAGGAAGGAAGATCAGAAGTTAAAGGCCAGTCTTAGGAACTTAGCAAGGCCCTAAGCAACTTAGTGAGACCCTGTTTCAAAATAAAAAATCAAACCTACAAGGAGGCATGCTGGGGATGTGGCTCATTGGTAAAGCGCCTCTAGGCTCAATTTCTAGTACCAAAAAAAAATGCTACACAATACTAAAGGTGTAGTAGTTTGCTTTTCTCATGATGTGGTGATGAAATTCAAAAGTAAGCAACCCAAGAAACAGGAAATGGAAATAGCTAGCTTCTGAAGACCTACAAAGTAACATAGTCCACACTCAAGATAGGAGGGGCATCCACACTCCTTGAAAGGAGGAGTATCAGTGAACATCAATAAATTTAGGTGAGGTATTAAACTGTCATAAACTCATAACATTTTAAGGTTATGTATTCAAAATACTTGTCATAGAAATTACTTAAATATTCTTTGAGTATTTATTGAGCCCTTAAAATGAAGACCATGTGTATAAACAAAATAAATATGGTTGATGTTTAAATGAGCATATATTTAAGCATGGGTAAAAGGTGAATAATAACCATATAAATGAAAAATGCATATGATAATTTTAGAGAATAACAAGCATTACAACAAGAGTGACTGCTAGAAGGGTGTTGATTGCAGGCTGTTTTGGTCAGGGAGGGCTTTGCTCCATTGATGGTATTTTAGCTGACAGGAAATAGCCCAAAGGATAGAAATATAGCACATAGAAATATAGCAGACACAAACATCGTGTTTTAAAATGAAAGCTTAGAATATTTAAAGGACATAGGAAAGACAACAGTGAGTAGAGTCTAGTTGTAAAGAACCAAAACAGATACCAAGTCAGAGAAGTGGACGGGAACCAGACCACTAGGATTTTATAGTTACTGTGCAATTTTATTCTAAGCTTAGTGGGAAGTCATTGCAGCACTGTAAGGGAGTGGCATGCTCTGATCTCATTTTTTAAAACTTACACTGACTGCTCTGGAGAAAGGATTATGGGCTTAGAGTGGAGCTGGTGAAGAGGGCAATTAATGAGTCTGTGACAATGGTATCCAGGAAAAAGCAGAGACACCCACTAAAAAGCAATTTCTAGAATCAAAGCAAAAGATGATGGTAACTTCTGCTAAGTTGCCACAGACAAGATGAAAATAGAGTAATAAAAATTTTGGAAACAGAATCTGAAGGATTTGTGTGGAGCAAGCCCCATACATGGGACAAAAAGTGAGACTGGGTGATCCTTTTCTACTGAAACTCAGGTTTGCTTAGCTCTGAGCTAGCCCAAGATTGAAGGATACTCAATAGGAGCTGGATGAGCTACACCCAAGTGCACTTTCTTCAGAAGTTCATATCCAACAAGCTGAAGGAGGTATCAGACAGGCTTCTTAGAAAACCCATTGTTCTGACTCTGAGCCCAGACTGGTGTGTGAACTTTGTGTGTGTGTCGGTGGGGGGTGGGAGTGGTGGTACCTGGGATTGAACTCAGGGGCACTCAACCACTGAGTCACATCCCCAATCCTTTTTGGTATTTTATTTAGGGACAGGGTCTCCCTGAGTTGCTTAGCACCACACTTTTGCAGAGGCTGACTTTAAACTTGCAATCCTCCTGCCTCAGCCTCCCAAGCCACTGGGATTATAGGTGTATATCATCCCACCCAGCCTGGTGTCTGAACTTTGATTTTTATTTATTGCAAAGAAGTTGTTCTCATGCTTAGTGGAAGGAATCAGGTGATCACTGTCCCGAAGTGGGTATCACCAGCATTGCGACACTCTGTCCTTCACAGTGGAATGATGAAAAAGCAGGGGATTTTGTTAAATTCTGCCTTTATGGATCAGTAATGGGCTACACCTCGTGATATTAAACCCAACACTAAAAATGATCCAATGGGAGGACTTATGGTAACTCCTTGGGTTTTTCTTTGAGTCAAACAGAAGATGTTTGGCTCACAAGAAGGGAAAGAAAAAATGCGGTGGAGAGCGGGGTGCAGTGAGGATGAGAGTTCCGTTTTCTCCATGCCAAATATGAGTTCATGTTAGATACTAAAGTTGCTAATAGTAAGTGGAGAGAAATACCAATTTGCAGCATTTCTCAAAACTGAAGAATAAACAAAAGCATTTTAATATCATCACAGCAAATATTCTATCCATCTTCACAGATCCTGCACTGACCATAAGGGAAATGAGTTGTTGGAACAGGTAGGGAAAGTCAGGTGTGTGAACTCATTCCTGGATGGACATCCTTCAGGTTCTCTGCTCTTCAGGAGCAAGAACCCACCCCTAGAAAGAAAGGCACAGTTCTTAACATTAGCTTTGAGAAGTGATAGCCCTGGAAAGAAAACAAAATAAACAAAGATATTTGAGAATTTGGGAATATTTTTTAAGTCCATGCTGCCCTGGAATATGGTTGAGAACAATGAACAATACCCAGAAAATCTTTACTAACCTTTGCCCAATTAGGTAAAAGCACCCTAACCAGTCAGGGCTCTCAATTAAGGAAAAACAGAAAATTCCCCGAGAGCAGAAGCTACTTCCAATTACTTCAGTTTTTTATCACGCTTGGGAGGGAAGGCAGAGGTAGAAAACCAGAAAAGCTACTTGTGTTCTGTAGGGAATTTGGACTTAGCAAAAGAAAAGACCAGCAAGGAATGAATCCTTCTTTTACTAAAAGGCAAGAAATGGAAATGAGAAGGGTGTTTTGTAGACTTTGTATGGTTCCCTTTTATCCACTAAGGGTTCCAAATCCTTGGGCAAATCTGCAGTTTCTCCTGTTCCCCCTTCTTTATTCAGGAAGGAAGTGGGAAGAATTTTTACAGAACCATTTACATGGGCATGTGAATTCAGGTCCAACAGTCTCTGAAATCTGTCAAGAGTGTGCACTCGCTTTGAGTTAGGAGATTTGTATGGAGTCCAAAGATAACCCCCAAAGAGTAAGGCACACCCAAATATGATATATCATCTTTATAAATTTGTTTTAAAATTAAAGTGAGTAAATCCGTGGTCAGGTGTTTGAACATTCCCAAGCACTTAGGAAATATGCCCTTATTTAATAGTTCGTTTCTGTTTTAGGATTGCTGATGAGCTTGACCCCTATTATCCTTCTGTTAACTTTACTTCTCAACAATGAAATTAGCATTTACAATGTGAAATCTGATGCCCCAGCCTGTGGGAATTTAAGCCTCTCCCCTCCACTAGGAAGTCACTTTAGAGCTCTTCTAACAAACTCTCACATTAAAAAGAATTTGCACAATAAAAGACACATTACACATGTTGGAATTCAGTTTTCCCTCATTTCACTAACAGTGGACACAACAAGTACTGAAATAATGCATTTGGAGCTTTACCCTGGATGCACTGTGACAACATTTCAAGCATTTTCAAAAATACTCTTTTTCTGCTTCAAGATATAGTTCCAAATTTTGATGACGAACAGAGATGCCAATTTGCTTGCTTGGATTTTAGTCTTCACATTTGCTGAGACACAGCTAAATGAGATTTAGGAAGACACAATACAAATAGCCTCACACAAAAGATTTCAAATCAAATGGCGCTGGTACTGTATCCAGCTGTCGACATGTGCCTTTTTATCCTTCTGTCAACTCCACTCTTGCTTTTATAAAGAGGAAGGAAGTCCAGCTGCCCTAATTCATAGTTCCTCAGGCCTCACCCCAGGAATTTCTCTGTTCTGCACAAGACTGAAAATGACTTTAGGGCCCGGTACCAGTAGTCTGTAAGTGAGCTTAAATAATGACCCCAGAGAGACCATCTTCAATAGCCCAGGTGCCAGTCAGATTTGCTTTATGTATAAGTGACATAGGTGCTAGCCCATATTATGTAATTTTAGAGAAACTAAAAATGATCTCAGAATTTCTCAAATCTCTTCCACATATTATTTTATAATTTGAAGTCTTTATTGTTTTATAATTCCACATGTGTTTTGTGATATTTATTTTGTTTTATAAATGACCTCTTAATAGCTTCTTCCACATATTTTCTAATCACAAAAATTTTTCATAAAATGGAAACAAACTTAAGAGTTCACAGCTGAAGTATTCTCATGTAAAATAAGCAGGTACTTAAATTCACATAATGGTCATGTGTTAGCTTTCTGCACTGTGACAAAGTACCTGATGTATTAGTCAGCTTTTTTGCCACTGTGACTAAAACACCCATCAGAACAATTTTAGAGGAGGAAAAGTTTATTTGGGGGCTTACAGTTTAAGAGGTCTCAGTCCACAGATGCATGGCTCCATTCCTCAGGTGGAGGGAAGCTGCTTACGTGATGATCAGGAAGAAGAGAAAGAGAGAGACTCCACTGGCCAGATATAAAATACATGCCCCAGAGGCATGAGCCCAGGGACCCACCTCCTCCAGCCACACCCCACCTGCCTGCAGTTATCACTCAGTTAATCTCATCAGGGGTTAATTCACTGTAATTCACTGTTTGAGTTAAGACTCTCAGAATCCAATCATTTTAAAGCCTCTTACATTGTCTGACACACGAGCTTCACATCTAAACCATAACACCTGACATAATCAACTTAATAAGGATCCTTAAAATCAACCATTTTAAGGACTTCAGTGCATGGTTGCTTGGCGCCGTTGCTTTGAGCCTGTGGCAGCAGAATGTGTCACACTAGGGACCATATGGTGGGAGAGGTCTGCTTACCTCATGGCAATCCAGGAAACAAAGAAAGAGAAAAGGGTCCATGATCCCAATATCCCCTTCAAGAGCATATCTCCTAATAACCTAACTTCTTCTAGGCCCCATTTCTTAAAGGTTCTGCCACCTCCCAATGATGCCACTGGCTGGAGACCTAGCCTTTAATACATGGAGGTTAACCATAGTAGATTATTATATATGTGTAATATTACACATGTCATATAATGCCACATATAGCATGTATGTCCATATGTGTGTATGTATACACACAATCAATGCATGTTACGAGAGGCAAAGCACATGTGAAAGAAAGAGGTCACACATCTCTGGGATGGGCAAAATGTAGGGAGGACAGCAGATATCACATTGGAAGCTAAGGAAAGGAAGTGCAGAGCCCCAACAGGGGAGGTTAAGATTGCAGAAAATAGATTTTGACCTGTGGCCTTAATACAAGGGTATTAAAAATAAAATCTTATTGAGTGTCAGGCACTTTAATTTCAGACATACTGTCTTATATAATTTTCCAATAGTTTCATGCAATGTGTGCATTATGCTTGTTCTTACTTTACTGATAAGAATCTGAGGCTCAAAGAGATCATCCTTATGATAAGCAAACACAATATTTTCTGCCATTTATTGAGTGCCTTCATGGCACCAATGCTTCTCTATTATAATTTCTACAAAAACTCTATGAAAGTCAGAATTATTCTCATTTTCTTATGAGAATACAAAAGCCTAAAATGTAAATAATTCGCCTAGGGCAAAAGTAATAAGTAGCTGATTTGTGTTCATGTTCAAATTTGGGGAGTGAATTGAGTGCTCTTTCCATTGTGGAGGAAACTCATTTAAACTTATCATATTTCCACAGAGGAAAATGCATTTATTTCTCTTACAGTCCCCAGAAAAGAAATTTACAGGTGGAAGAACTCCTGGTATTTTCCACCCCCTCACTATCTCCCTCAGGAAGAAAGGAGTGACTTGTCTGTTTGGCTGAAGGTGTAGAACACACATAGTCAGGCCTTATGGTTGGTCTCCTGCCTTCTCTTCTCTTTGGACTCTAAGCTTATAGGCATAGGAATCACCAGATCCAAGAGGGTGGGATGATGGCACATAATCATGGAGGGCCTTCTAAGCTACAGGACCGAGAAGTGAACATTCCTCCTAGGGATGGTTCAGTGCCTGAGCAACACTGGGTCCTTCTATATCAATAGTTTCACAACTGCAAAAGGAGCTAGCAAAAATGAACACATTCTAAATGTGCAAATGTGCTATTTTACCTTGAGAAGAAACATAAAAATAGAAATCACTGCACTTAGTGAAATAAACACAGAATCAACTACAGAGCTGAGAGTGCAGCTAATATGCAATATACATTTATGAATTTATTAATTTTAACTCATTTGGATCTTGATATTTAGTCACAGAGAGAACCTCCTATTAGAAATAACAACATCTAGCAGCAGGGGAGTGCTTACTTTTTAAATCTTGCCCATCTGCAAAAGGAGAACAGATTTCATATGTTTTTTCATACCTTTGAAAAGATTTCATATCCATTTTTTTTTCCTAAAGATATTTACAGTCTGTCTAACATAGAGAAAGTATAAAGTCAACATTGATTGATAAATGATAAATAAATGAACAAAGACCACATCTGTTTTCTAAGATCCAACCTCCCGTCCTGGGTCTCTTCCCTCCTTTCCATAGCCCCTAATGCAGGAATTACCATCCTTCCCCAATTTTTCTCATCCCAGAGACATGGGACCTTTGTTCTTCTCTCTTCTCCAGAAATGCACACTATCAGGGAAAAGGTGTGCAGCTTCTCCCTAATAGCCTGTACTGATGTATATTTTACAGATTTATACACACATGTATATGCACACACATGCATAAATGACATGCTGATTGACAGTCCCTTTAGAATGACCTTCTCTGAAGCAGCTAGACTTTTAGGCAACTTGGATCCTTAGGACTGCTGAGCCCTGAGTCAATAGAAGTGGTAGCTAAGTACTAGGCAATAGTGTGGGTGTGTCTGCTTCAGGTGGTGAGAACATAGCTCTTTGCTGCCACCCTTTACCAGTGACCAAGGAAGACAAGGGTGCAATGGGCTTCTGGTCTTGAAAAGTGTCCCTGAAACACAGACTCATTATCAAGTAAATTTCAACAAATGGATCATGTTCCTTTTCTAGCCCATTTACTTTTTCTCTTTGCTACCTTCCACTGCTTCTGTCCTCAGATATTTTATTTCCTTCACTCCTGCATAGATTTCAACAACTTTCCAAGTAAACTGCCAGACTACCTGTGCAAAAGAGTGAAGAAAAAGATCAATTTTTTGTGGTGCTATATTTTGAACACATGTATCCCCCCACATTTGTATGTTGAAACTTAAAATAGAAGGTGATAGTATTAACAGCTGGGACCTTTAAGAGGTGAATAGGTTGTGAGAGTTCTGTCCCTACAAATGGTATTAGTGCCCATCTAAATGAGGCTTCAGAGAACTGTCTGGTCTTTTTCACTCTTTTCATTTCTTCTGCCATGTAAGAATACAGCATTTTACCCTTTCCCCCACTTTCATCCTATAAAGATGCAGCAAGAAGGTGCTTTCTTATAGGGTGAGAGCATCCTTCACCTGATATTGAATCTACTGTTGCCTTGACCTTGGAATTTCCAACTTTCAGAACTGTAACACATAATTTTATATTCTTTATAATTTTATCCAGTCTCAGGTATTTTGTTAAAGCAGGGGGGAACAGACTAAAATATATTTTATTTGGCCACTCACCTCCAGCCAAAAAAGTAGGTTTGTGATGCTGAAAGAAAAGTTGGAGGCTGAAAGAGCAGATTGTCTTTGCAATGTTCTGCCAGAGCACTTCACCACTTCACTTGTCCCTGATGCTCCCTGCTATTTCAGCCCAGTGAGAGGCAAATCAAGGATATCACTTAGAACTTGATGCCATATTTGAAGTGATACACTATTAGAATTCAATAACTTGAGGAATAAAAAGAGTAGGAGCTTGACTGTACTGACTGGTAGCTAAAATGGAGAGCTGAACTTTGGGGAGTAATTTCACTTCCACTAACAGGCCAAGCATACGTATTTGTCCTGGAAAAGACACTTGTTTATTATGTCAGTGGGACTCCTGAGAATCTGAATGAAGGTGGGCTTTCAAGAAGCCCTGGTTAGATTGTAAAAAGAGAAATTCAGTAGCTCCAATGACTTGTGTATCTGAAAACTCCACAAAAGTACCTATATACAAGAGTTGACTTAAAATACCCGCCGAAGCCAAGGTAATCAAAGCAAAACCTATGGTGTCTATGCTGGAATTTTATAGCCCCTTAGCCTTTCCTTTCTACAGGGTTCAGAAATCTAGATTTGCAAGGCACCATTCCATGGCAGGTAAGAAGAACAGCCATTTTCTACAGCAGAATCCCTGCTGCTGGTATTTGACCGAAGTTAGTGGAGCAGAAGAATTTTGTCTGAAGTCCTGAGTATTGATTAGATTATATTAGACATAATAATTATTGATCCATGGTTAAGATGACTTAGAAACAATTCATTATTTAAAAGTGACCAGTGAGCCTGTCTTAGACTGGAATTGCAGTGTAAAAGAGATTGGAGTCCAAGTGTAAAGGTATTAAGTGACCGTGTGAAGAAAAAAGCAGCTTTGCTTTCTCTCCTGCACCAGAAGTCCACTTTTCGTTATTTCAGACTTTGATGCTGAGTTTATCATCACTCTTTTACTCAGGTGACTCATAGCAGACCCACATGAAGGTGGACTGGATATGAGACCCCTATAAAGGACAGGAAGACATCAGGGTATACAGGACTCCATTCCCAGGAAGAAATGAAGGCATAGTCAGTGGCTGTGTACCTCATCTTGTTGGGGTTGAGTATAATGGCTTCTTCAATATAGAGGAAGAGATACACAGTGAGAAAGGATAGAATTAGTTAAGGAGTATCATGGAAGGCGTCCATATTTTGAAAGAAACTAGAGTTTAAATGCCCCATCACATCACAGTCTGAATTAATGAGGTCCTTATCACCCCATCTTTGGATCCAGTCTCTATCTACACTTTATCTCTTGCAGGCAGCTGCACAGCTAGAAAGGACAAATGGACAGTTCAATGTCAGGCAACATTTGCGATCGATCATAATGGAGTGTATGGGATAAACAGGTAGATTGACATAAACACAATTCCCATGCTCCCTGAAGTACAGAAATAGCCCAGATTATGCCCTCTCTTCTCCCAGGTTGTGAAATTTATAATCTTTTAGTTCTGGAAAAACATTTCTGACACAAATCAACTTATGGGTATAAGTCCAGTGTGTCAACTCCAAAACAGGTTAGTCTTGTCAGGGAGCTTCTGTTAATTTGTTTGTTTTCCATTTATCCTGCCAACCATGGACTACCCTGCTGAGACTGAGGTCCTGTAGCCAGTCGTCCCTCCCTGCCCAGCTTCCTGTGGCTCTGTACTCTTGCCCAGCCTACTGAGGGCCATCCTGCTTCTCCTGAACAACCTGCGACTTGCGAATCACAGAAGCCTCTCACCATGGCAGCATGCATCTGACAGGCTCAGACTCTGGACCCAGCTGCTGTGCCAGCCATGCCTGTGGCTAGAACCACATGCCTTTGGCTGCAGGGTCTCTCAGATCTGTATAAGTCTCCTATGAAGACTGAATTGAAAAAGTTCAAATCTCTGTGATTTCTAGAGGGACAAAACCTAATCACATTTTTCTTGAACCAATTATCTTTCCACCAAGGAAGGAATCAGATTCATTGCCAATGGGCCTAACATTTACTGCCAAAAAAAGTTTTCTTTTTTTTTTTCTCCAAACCTTGATTTCCCTTTGCAGACACAGATTCATTGATCATGTGACACTGTCAGTTACTGACAATGCTTTTATATACCATGACGGACATGGAACCAGTCACTTAATCTGATAGGTGGAGTGGGATGATCACTTAGCCCAGTTAGAACTCTGCATTCCCATTTGTTTAGATGTGATATGATATATGCTTAATCATAAATACAGCCACAGAGGCAGCTTATGGTTTGTGTTTTGTGCTGATGTTTTTGAAAAACATTGGCTCTTTTCAGGACTTATTCTGAGGAATCAAAAGTTCTTCTTTTAATCAGATGGGGATTCATTTCCTCTCATCAGCACAAAACACAACTGACACATCTTTAAAATATAAGAGAGTGATTTCCTTTCATTTCCTCTTTCTACTTGTAAATATAGACACAACTAGATTATCACCATGACAAAGTTGAAGCTACATTAATCTCTTCACCTACCAAGGCATCCATTACTGGGAGAATATGACTTGTATCATTCATTTCACTGATACCTAGTTTTAGCATGTAAAGCTTGCATCTCAGTAAATTCTTGCTCTCACTGATTTCTTAAGGCATCAACAATGAAATTATATACCTTGAATCAAATATGGTTAGACACAAACATAAACAGAACAGTATTTTGGTTTTATAAAAAGTATTCCATCCATAAATCTCAGGGTACTGTAGGGAATAAATTCTAAATAATTTAAACTACTGTCAAATGCATTTTATTATATTTGATTTACTTTTTAAGGAGAAAGCCATTTTAAAATAATTCAGTGGAAACAACTACCCAACTAATTGATCCTAGTTCTATTATAAGCATCAGGTCTGATTCTTTTTTTTTTAATATTTTTTATTTATTTTAATTAATTATAAATGGCAGTAGAATGCACTTTGACACATCATACATAAATGGAGTATAATTTCTTATTCTTCTGGCTGTACATAATGTAGAATCACAACAGTCATGTAGTCATATATGTACATGGGGTAATAATGTCAGATTCATTCTACTATTCTTACCCCCACATCCCTCCCCTCCCTTCACTCCCTTCTACATAATCCAAAGTAACTGTTCTTCCCTAGGATCCCCACCTTTATGGTGGCTTAGTATCTGCATATCAGAGAAAACATTCATCCTTTGGTTTTGGGGGATTTGGCTTATTTTGTCTAGCATGATATTCTCCAGCTCCATCCTTTTACCAGCAAATGCCATAATTTCATTCTTCTTTAAGGCTAAGTAGTATTCCATTGTGTATATATACCCCATTTTCTTTATCCATTCACCTATTGAAGGGCATCTAGGTTGGTTCCATAGTTTAGCTACTGTGAGTTTGAGCTGCTATAAACATTGATGTGACTTTGTCATTGTAGTGACACAAGTGTATGTTGATTTTAAGTCCTTTGGGTGTAAACCAAGGAGTGGGATAGCGTAACCCAGTCAATAAATGGAATCCAATCTATAAGGAACTGAAAGACACCTCACAGAGTAAGAAATACAATCAATCAACAAATATATGAAAAATGTTCAAGACTATTCTAAGATTTCATCCTACTTCAATCAGAATGGCAATCATCAAGAATACAAGCAAAAATAAATGCTGACAAGGATGATGGGAGAAAGGCACACTCATACATTCCTGATGGGATTGCAAATTGATGCAACCATGATGGAAAGCAGTACAGAGATTCCTCAGAAAACTTGGAATGGAACCACCGTTTGACCCAGCATATTTGTATTTTATTATTTTGACAAATCTTCAGTAGCTTGTTATTTCCTAACAAACAGTGAATTAAGTCATTTTCTATTAATCGAACAGTCACCCAGTAAGTATCTCTGTGGTTCCTAAGAAACTTGAAGCCAGTACAATTATTAGATCATAACAATGGTAGTGAAGAGCAAAATAAAATTGACCAAGAAGCACAGTTTCCAAAAGGGAGAAATGAGAAGGCCTCAGTCACAGCTCTGGCTGTCACACAATGCAAGGTCTGATCACTTAGAGGGTGTGATTTGCAAAGCAGGGGGCACGGTTCAGACTTAAAATGCATCTTTTACCCATCTGTCAAACTAAGAATGAGCTACATATCACAGTCTGAAATTAATTCATTCAAGGTAACCCCTGTGATTGTTTCTGAGATCCTGAAGTACAAATTTCTCTGAGAAATGAAACCTTATGTTACTTCCGCTTCAGGAAAAATCAGTTTATGTAACACTTTGCCATGACAGGAGAAGCACAGGGCAACAGGGGTCACTATCTATCACAGGACCCTAAGTAGATTAGACAATGAAAAGCGACACAAAAGCTGAGGATAAACTTGGCTAACTTCACAGTTGTCCCCAAGATGGTCCTCGTCCCCAGAACATGGCCCTAAGGAAAGATCACAAACTATTTTTCTTTCTTACAATCCTGTTCAGTCTTGATTTCTGTGTAACATTATCTCTGATACTTAAGTCCTAGTTGAGTTTTAAATATAGCTCAGATTTTGGATCCAGTTGAAAGAACTTGAATCCCAGCTCTGTACCTGGAGACTGCGTGACAGTGAGCAAGGCAGTTGGCCTTCCTAAACTCCAGTTTCCTCAGGGATAGATACTATCGACCCCTCTGGATTGTCATGAGGATTGAATAAAATGATGTCTATAAAGGGCTTAGCAGAGGACCCAGCTCAAAGCAAATGTTCACAAACCAGAGTAATTACTAGATTTATCAGGGTCATGGGCAGAGTGGGGAGCCTGACAATGTGAGAGGTCAGGAGAGTGACCTGTGAAATAAAGGAAGAGAAAGACGTGGACGGCGTCCTTTGAGAAGAAGCAGTGACATAAATCAGACTTATGTTTGTCTTCTCTGAGGTTCGTCTCAGCACTGAAAACGCTCCGTCTTCCCACATCCAAGCACGCACCTCAAAGTTCCTCACAATGGAGAACAGTAAAGAGGCGACCTCAAGGTGGCTCGGAAGCTAATTGACCCACTGGAGATGATTCTGTCACTGAGGCGTCTGCACATACCAAGATGCGGCATTTTCTTCCCCAGCCTCTTCTCTTCACCATGGAGACAATTGCTCCAGACAATAGATTCTCAACCCCTGTCTATAACAGGGGACCACAAGTGCCATTCTAAACACCACTCTGAAGTCACTTCTTTATGTAATACAACAAAAACAATGAGGACTGAAGTAAGGTGAAGACACATAAAAACACCATGTCACTATAAAGAACCACTGGTTGAAATAATCAGAAAATTCATGCATATAAATTACAGGAATCCAGACTTCAGGAAATCACAATTAATTTATATTTGCATTGACTGGAAATATATGAACAGATTATGGTTTAAATAAGCACATGATTATTCTTACCAGACTAAAAATTTTAGTTCAGTCACAGCATACTTAATGATAATGACTTAATCATACTATTATTTTTATATCTCTACTTTTTAAATTTTTTAATGTGGTTACTAATGAATGATGCTTTTTTCCCCAAAAAGCTATGGTCTTCAAAAGAAGGTTCACTATGAGGATGAAAATGGTGGTCTCTAATTTTAAAACCATGATGTTAATATCAGAATAATAGCTTATTATCAGAAGGTAGAAGTTGACTCAGGGGCCCAGGAAGCGTCTGTTTCACAGGAAGACTGACATCATGATCACATATAAATTGATGCTGAGGTCATTATTCACTTTTTCCCTGTGTTTTACAATAACTTGCTTTCTTTCCTTCCTCCTTTCTCTACTCATTGAATTCCATTTTCACATCACAACCACCCTAATATTCCAAATTTTACATTTATAATACTTTTATCTTCTTCTCAAAACCTTGAATGTCATCTATGGGCTATCATCTCACTACACCTCCTTGGTTTCAAATATACTCAGCAACCAAACCAATTCAAGAACTTATTTTTTCTTCATTTTGCCTCCCCAACATTCACAGTTTCTCCTCCCCAGGATTCACTCCCACAGAATATACCTACATGAAAAAACAGTAAGGAAAAATAATTGATAGTGCAGTTTTCAGTGTTAGACAAACCTGAGATCAAAGACAGGTTCTCTTTGGTCATCTTTTCATCTTGGAGACAAAATTACACAAAAGGCTCTAACAATGCCTAACAATATGAATCTTTGAAAGTAAACGCCTTCAAACCTGTTCCAGGGAGAATAAGTATTTTTAAAACTGGAAGATTAATGAGCTAGCCCATGCAAAGCTCTCAGTATAGTGCTTGGCACATAGTAAACTCTCTATAGATGCCATTATTATTACTATCATTTTTTATTTTGAAGCCAAAAGAAAATCTTCTTCATTCATGACATTTAATTTACCTGTTCTTATCTCAAAGTGATCGGTGCATCTATATCATAAAAGGTAGGTAAAGAAGCATGGCCAGCACACTGAAGGGTTTAAGCTTTACCTTGTGGTGAGAAATTGAAATTTAATGGTAAATAAGGTTATAAACAAATCCATAATATTTAAGAGCAATACATGAAAGAGTATATAAGTGACATCAGATCAGAGAACAATGAAAGCACACAAGTTAGGAGATCATTAGAAAAGTACAAGTAAAAAGCAATCCATATCTGTCTGTTGCCAGTGTCGGAAAACACTGTGAGCGTAGACTAAATACAGGAGTAAGACAAAAGTGTAAAGAATAATACAATTCCTATGTCTCTAGCTCAAATAGAAACAATATATTGGAGGAAAAGGTGATGGATGTGTATTTCATTGTGTTAGATTTCAGCAGCCTAAGATTTCAATACTAGAGATATGAAGCCATCAATTAGAAACAGGATCCTATACCAGAAGAAATAAATTCATATTCAAGACAAAATGTCACATATACATACTATTTGAAATTGTATATTTAAAACTCATGGAACACTGATGTAGCAAAAGTAAGGAACTGATTATGACCATCTAGTATGCTAGTCAGAAAGATTATGAGAAAAGAAAGAAAAGTGCCATGGAAGCCAGGAGAAAAGTGATTTTTTTTCAAGAAGATATGGTAGATATTTGCTGTTACATCTCTAAACCTGTGTTTCTTCCATGGAGTGTGGACTGTGAGCCAACTGGTACTTCTCACATTCACTCTAGGCTGTGCATCTCCCACCTGTGATTCTCTGTGTTCATCCAGCTAGAGGGTAACTCTTACCAATTTTGGCATTTTTTAAAAAACAATATATATTGGATATGGCAGAACTGTTTTCAATATGAGCTCCAGAATGAAAGTACAAAGTCCACCATACCTACCATTTCCAGTCTCAAATTCTAACCTAGATCCTCATGGGCCCACGACATGAGTGAGAATTAAAATTCCATAGCATCTAATCTCCAGTGAAATTGTAAGTCTGTTTGGCACAAGTGTGAGTTTTTCTTAACTAATACTGAAAGACCATTTTAAGGTCTGACTCAAGAAAATGAGGACTAATAGTTCTTGAAATTTAATATTCTTCGGCTAGCAGTTTCAGAAAAGTGGTGAGAAGAAACCTATGTTTGTACAACTTAGAGAATATCGGGGGTAGTGGTGCAGAAATTGAGGCAAAAAAGGTAATGGAAGGGGCAGTTTAAGGGAGGATTTAATGCTGAGTAGAAAGCAAAATCATAGATTATAATTGGAACACAGGATGAGAATGTCTTATTCTAAGTTATGTCAAAATAACAAATCTAAATGCTAAAAAGGACAGAGGAGTCCCTGGGGATGCAGGGATTGGAAATGCAAGAAGGCTCGTCATGGAGGCCACAAAGGGAGGGAAGAATAAAAGAGAAATGTTGGTACATTGAGCCTTTTAAAAGAAGCAGTGCCCTTTTTATTCCTCAGTGGGCAGGAAGGTGAGAATTTAAGGAGAAATAATAGATGGAGTAGTAAAGCGTTGAAGTTCACTGTTTAAATGGGTGCTGTGTGAGCTCAGTTCTATCCAGCCTATAAGAATGCCAAGTGCCTATGTGACTTCTGGCATCTCTCATTGGAGAAAGAGTTATTCTGCACAAATAATTAAAGAAATCCTTGATTGTGTTGATGTTTGGGAACATCTGCACAGATAACGTAGAGCTGGTATCCCCAAGTTCATTAAAACCTACTTATATAACCCAATTTGCAAGTTTAACTTTGAGAATCCTTAGTCATTCCACAAATATTTCTTGAGTGTCTACCATGTATTAGGACTAGGACATAGCAGGGGAAAGAAAAGGGCAAATGAATGATTAATTAGTTATAGAATATGAGTGTTATGAAGGACATGATCTTAGAATTTGAAGAGACTCTGCCTACATGGGAAAAGAGAATCTTTTACTTTACATCAAATCTTTTATTTTTAATTTACCCCCAATGCTAATTTCTGGCATCTAATTGTAAAAGGAAAATGAATTTCAGTTAATGATGATTGAACCTTACAGAATAACAAAGAAAGAGAGTGGAATTTTTAGTTTTTTTTTTTTATTAAGAAAAATCACTGTATTGCAGGTATTGTTGATGTGAAAAAGCTGCACACATTGAGTGCATACAATGCCATGTGTTCGTGTGTAGGCAGACACCCAGGAAGGCATCACCATCGATAAGTCATACACATATGCAACTCACTTCCAAAGTGTCCTTAATATTGTGTGTTTAACTTAACAGTACCATATTAAGGTACTATTGCTTTCATACTAGTAGATGGCTTTATTATATTTGTTTTGATAACATGGATTAAAATTATACATACATGTGCATAGTGATATAAGCATGAATATACATTAATATTCCATAGTGAATATAAACAACATCATGTGACACTGCTCCAACCGCTCCTTAGCTTCCTTTATCTTTGTGAAAAACTTTCAAGACTGTGTCATAACAATAACTGATTTTCGAGTATCCTGCTCTTGATTCTTGTGAGTTCCTGAGAAAAATCTTTAGAGAGCCAGGTTCACCATATATTTTTGACTTCATTTGTTGAAATAAATTAGAAGAGATAAATCACAGCAAAGACAGAAAATATGAAATAAGTAATATTTGATGTGTGATTGATTTACTTTTTATCTCTAGAAAGCACTATTTTTCCTTTATCTATTGTGAAGCTTTAGTCAAATGGCCAGTAATATAGAGCGTTTATGGTTTTCTGGATTGGAATCACAATTTCTTAACCTATCTGATTCAGGCTTGATCCTTGTCATGGTTTTTCATTTTAATGAATAGAGAAAACTTTTGAAGATGCTCAGAATCTGATTTCTCTTACATGGGAACCTCACAGTTTTTTTTTTTAATATTCCTTTCTCAAAAACAACCACAATTTTACAAAGATTGTATTCATTTCCATAAAAGAATAGAATATCCCTTCAGTGTAGCACTCTGATTTTCAAAGGAATAAAATAATGACTTCTTTTCAAAATATTCTCAATTAATATCATCCTCTTTAACTCCCTGACTCAGTCTTCCAAAATAATACATAAAGAATTGAAGATGTAAACAATTCCATCTGCTCTTTTCATTTCCCTACAAGAATCTCCTCCCATATTTTAAAATAAGATATTTGAAACAAATAAATCATGCTAGAATTATTTGTTTTACCATGTCTATTGTTTTCATTTTAAAATTAGTTCTAAAAAAGTCATTTCATTTTGCTATTTTGTTTGCTATAATTTCAGTTTTTTCCAGGACTGATTGTATGTTTTTTAAAAAATGACAGGTAATAGAAAAATCTTAATTTAAATGAAGATTAATACCAAGTCTTAAGTCATAAAAATGGCTTTAATTCTCAACCTAATTTTTCTTTCTACCTGGAAATATTAATCTTTAAAAAATGTTTTTAACTGGAACAAAAAGTATGATTAATGGTGGAAGATGGGAAGGAGTCATAAATTTCAATTAAAAATTAAATTTTTTCCATTGGTACATTAAACTACTTTATAACAATTATTACTCAGACTAGAAAATGCATATTATATACACAATATATATGCATAACATAATGCATATTATGTTCTATTTTTATTATAACAAGAGGAGGAACATAACCAAAACTAAGGAAGTTATGAGATTAATTTGGAATCCCATAATCAAATAACAAAACCATTAGCTATGCCTAAAATAAATTAGGAATCATTATACAGAGAGTTCTAAAAAAGATGGATAATAGTCTTAATATACTCTCTATTATTCTAGGATCCAAACAGAATTTGAACTGAGAATTATTATATACATTGAAATTCCTTTTCTTCAAGTTTTCTCCATTCACTCTTTTGTTTCTTAGTGATATTCACAATTAGAGTTTGAAAACATTTCATTAATTGTTCAATGTATTTGACATATAAATAAATGCATTTTTAAAATAAAACATTACAAGTCTTTTAAATTCTTCTGTACATCTGGATGAAAAATACAGAAGACTAGATCAAAGTTAGGAAATGATACCAACATGCACCAGACAGCCTCTGTACTCTCCTGCTTCTTTAGGTAGAGCCTAGCCATATGACTTATGTTAGTTAACAAGATACCACTGAGACTGAAATGAGCTTGCAAAGTTGAGCTTATCTTCATGGACTTTTGCCATCTCTGTGAATAGCACATGCTCCAGATAGCTTGCCAATCTCAGAAAAGTGAGAGACATTTGGAATAGATCTGAACCCATTCCATAGTCCTAAGCCAAGCCAAACCTTGATCTGCTGAATTGCAGCCAATCTGCAGACATATAAGTGAGAAAGAAATGCTTTATTGTGTATACCACTGAGATTTTTTATGGTTGTTTATTATGCAGCATCAGCTCTTTAAAACAAGAACATGTGGGAAAAGGTGACCGAATCATAAATTTCAAAGGAGAAGAATACAGGCAAAACTTATGATCACTCATTTTCTAAGATCAGAAATTTTCTTTCAACTTACCCCTGTGAAAGTTTTTGTTTCTTATATGAGTCACTGCTGCTATGAAGTGGAGTCATGTTGTCAGTCATGTTATCTCTAATCTTCACAAAAACACTTCCTATGAGGTGACACTTTAGAAAGAAGGAAACTGGGTTGGAAAAGCTAATGGATCTTTGTCTACACAGGTGATCTGACCCAGAATTGTTTCCTTGACTGATCCAGATCCAAAAGGTAATGTATGTCAAGATATTGAAAAAAAGAGAGAGATCTAAGTTACATATAAGAGTGAGAAAAGAAGTACACTCTGGATATCACTTTTAAAACACTGTACTTCAGACAAGCATCTGTAGCTTGGCATTTATTTTTTAATCAAGGGTAACAAGTAAGAATATTTGCTCAAATAACTGCAGTGTTCATTGTTCATGATATTCTCTATATGATAATTTGACTTCACAGAAATAAGAATCATTAAGTGCACAATAAGAAAAATGATATTATCACAAAGATTCGGGAGGAGCCAAAGGCCCCAAGGCAGTTCTTCTAAATGTTGTTCCCATGGTCTCTCTCTTTCTAATTGTGTATCTTCTCTCTTTGTTCCCAACTGGCCAAACCACCTTGAATTTTCTGATATTATGGAATGATATATTCTGTTTTGTTTAGTAAATTCCTACTATTAGGAGATCAGAGTTATTGTATTGAAGGTATTTTTTTTTTTTTCAGATTGGATTCCTCTAGATCAACTCCAGTCTGGTTAAGAGCAATGATAAACTCCCTCTCTGAACAGGAAACTGTGGGCCACGCAACCAGGAAGGCCTACTGCATGACACAGATGTTGGCTGATATGCTTAGTGTGACCAGTTACTATAACAGTAAATAAACCATCTCCATAAGGAATAGATAATGTAGATAATATTCATTCGCCTAAGAGAGTTCATATTTAAGGAGGTTCCCTTAGCTTTTAGCACATTCTAAGATGCTGAATAACCTGGAGAAAATCAGAAAACTAATATTTTACTCCCATTCATTAATTATGCACATGCCATGGATAAATCTTAGCTTCTGCAAATTTGGAATTTCAAAATAAAATGACGGCTGCTTCCATAAGAGTTGCCACAGCTTCTAAACATGCAGGTTTTCTAAGGAATCTGGACATCTTCCACTATCATGGCAAACAGAATGCTTTGATGGGCAGGATCAGCAACATGTACAGGAAGATTCTCTGTAGAGCAGCAATGATGGTAGCTTTGCTGCCTGTTCCTTCTTCTGATGCTTGAAGATTAATCTGCTGTCAACACAGCTGATAAGCATTCATTTACCGAATAATGATTCTCTTAATTCATAATTTATCATGTTATATGATGTCATTCATTAGGTAAAAGCTGTGATTTACAAAGATGGAAATTTCTTTTGGCTCCATCACTGATATTCATTTGAGTAACTGTAAAGGAAATGAATATTTCCCCATTAGTGCATTCTAGTTTTTAGAGATAACACACACACACACAAAAAAAAAAAAAAAGAGAGAGAGAGAGAGAGAGAGAAAGAAAATTAGGGTCAATAATGTCCTCCTCATCATTATATAAACTACATTATAAAAGACTTATCTATAAATGTGAGGCCACAGGGGAGATTAAAGAAAACATAAATGCGACCCATATGGGTGTTGGAAGACAGTACATAAATGTTGTGAAATACACTCTAGAAGGCAAGATATATAAGAACAAAGTGATAAAGCAATGAATGCTGTGCAAAGCCAATTCAGAAAAGGAATTGGAGTCGTATTTTGTATAAAAGAGTTCTAATATGTCCTATGCATAGCAAGGAAGTTCTGAGCTTTAGGAAGTTTTTTTGTTTTATTTTGTTTTAATTTTAATTTACTAGTTGTCTAGAAATAAAATCAAAAGATAAGAACTGCAGAGAGCCTACATTGAGCTTATATTCTGGTAGAATGCGAAGAAACAGTAGCAGGATTCTGACAGTACATCAAAGTAATATGGAAAAAAAAGATGTATGAAATAATTTTAAACACTAAAAGAAGAGTATGGTTGGTACACTAGCAAAAAACTGTTCCAATTTAATTTGCATATTTCAAGTCCTCCTTGGTGGTGGTGGGAAAGAGCTACCTAATTTTCCAATTGCTACAATGCAGATTGTTTATCTGTGTTGCTATGTTAAATTCACGACTGTGGACATTTTATGATTAATAAACTCCAAACCCACAACAATTACATAAGTATAAAAGTCAGGTCAAGTGGGAAATATTTAATTTGATCAAAATATCACATTACCAGATTGGTTTGATTTTTTTGTGATAAGATTCCTTGTAATTTTGATGACATTGTTCAGTGGAATTTTTAGTAATATTTAGTAACATTTAAATTAATCCTGATTTGGGGGACCTTAATATGAATATGCTGCCCAAATGGACTGGAGCTTTATTTTTCTATTTCTTACTCTTTTATAACTGCAATTCCTTGCAATATGCTTATGTTAAGAGCCATATTACACATAAACATATGAAGATCGTTCCCAGTTTAAAAACATGTTTGCCATTTATATCCCTTAATTTAATATTCAGAAAACTATATTTTTCCCAAATACATATTATACTAATAAACTATATAAACCATATATGTCACTAATATTCTAATATTTTTGCTTTCTCCAAAAAGAAAATTTAACTTCACAGTTGAATATCACTGCATATAGTAATGCACAATGTTAAAGCTCCATCTGACAGAAGATTATGCATATCACTTTTAAATTCTTTGGCATTTATTTAGTCAAATATACATAGTACTAGTGAATCAATTAACCACAGACTTTCTATGTTCATACACTAATGAAAATTTGATGAAAAGAAAAGATATAAAGACATAAATCTGTTAAGGTTTGGATACAGAATATCCCCCCAAATTTCATGTGTCAAAAGCGTGGCCCCATGCAGCAAGGTTCAGAGGTGCGGCTGTTAAGCAAGGATCAGGGCTCAGAATTCATCAGTGGATTAATCGATTAGATAGATTAATCCATTGATAGCTGAAAGGATTAATGGGAAGTGGGACTAATGGGAAGTGGGACTAATTGGAAGAAGTAGGTCCCGCGACATGCCCTGGAATGGTTTCTCTTTGTCCCAGCCCCTTCCTCTTTGTCTTTCTCTTTCTCTCCTTTCTGACTGCCATAGCTGAGCAGTCTTCTTTCAACACAGCTTTCTGCTCTAAATGTTCTGCATCATCTCACCCAGAGGAATGGAGTCGTTCCTCATGGACTAAGACCTCTGGAATTGCAAGCCCAAATAAAGGTTTCTTCCTTCCTTCAAGTTGTTCTTCTCAGGTACTCTGGATACAATGATACAAAGCAGACTAATACAACTGTCATCTGCTGAATCTTGTGAGCAAGAAAAGAGAGCTACATAAACAACTGTAACATAACTTGATACATTTTGCAGAAAAGGTAGATGTAAAATATTTTAGGGTCAAAGTGGGAACATTTTAACACTGCTGAGATAGAAAGGATGGAGTCATACAGAAGTTTTGGCAAAAAAGACATTTTAGCTGAGTTAGTAATAGTCATTGCAGTTTCTTGGCTACATAAGAAATAGAAAAAATATTCTGGCCAATAAGATAAGTCTATGGAAAATGCAAAGGTACAGGGGGAAAAACAGATAGTGCTTAAAGGAAAAATATTTCATCTTACCCTCATCTCTTGTTCTTTCTTCCACATTGCACAGCTTATGTAGCCTCTCAATGCCTCTATTTTTTTTTAAATGAGAATAATGACTACACCTCACTCTTGAAGTCAATCAAAGAATAAACAAGATAAAAATTTAAAATATTTGATGCACCCTTTCTTATTTTTTTCTTACATCCAAATACTCCTTGCACTTCCCGTGGAGGAACTAAAGCAAGTGAGCTAAATGGAAAAACACAGGATGTTTCAGTGCAGTGTGGGTAGTGTGAGAAATGAGCACCAGAAAGATCACACATATTTGGACATTTGTGGTAATGGGTAGGAGCACTGATTAATGATTTGAAGCAGAGAAGACATGTAATCAGATTTTTGTTCTAGAAAACTAACATTGATGATAGTCTGAACAAGAAAACAAATGAGAGGGGTGAACAAAGGCAAGGATTCCAGGGAAATGGTGAAGGGCATGAACAAAGGGGATACATGCTAGAGAGAGGGAGATTCTTCACAAGACTTAATGAATGATTGCCTAGTGAAAGAGAAAAGAGGAAAGAAAGCAAGATAAGGAGAGGAAGGAGTCTGGAAGAACCCTCTAAGTGTGACTCTAACAACAAAATAATACAAGGCACATGTAATTATGAAAGAAATGACATAATAAACTGTGGACTATTAGGTCATTCTAACTACTAGGGCTATGGGATCTGGAGCTGAAAGTGGTTTCATAAAAACTGGAATAACAAGAAGGATGATCACATTGGAGAAGATGGCCCTAAGTTGAGATTCACATGTGAATAAGATGCACATTGGTGATCAGTGGAATGAAGTTGTAAGAAGAGTTCCCAACATAAATGTGCTGAGTTGGACTGACACACAACTGTAGGATATACAATTGGTGCCCTTTATTTGTTTAATAACTACTTACTTATGAAAAGTAATAAATTTATTTAATCAATGAGTTCTATCATGCTCACATTAGAATTATTTCAAGCAAAACCAACTGTTTCAGTCAAAGTTTTTCATTGCTGTGACTAAAAAGATCTGACCAGAACAATTTTAGGAAGAAAAAGTTTATTTGGGGGCTCACTGTTTCAGAGGTCTCAATCCTTAAACAGTAGTCTCCATTCCTTAGGGCTCAAGGTGAGGCTGAACATCATGGCAGAGGAGTTTGGTAGAGGGAAGCAGCTCACATGATGATCAGAAAGCAGAGAGAGAGACTCCACTTGCCAGATACAAATATATACCCACAGCCACACCCACCAATGAACCACTTTCTCTGGCCACATCCCACTTGCCTCCAATTACCACCCTGTTAATCCCATCAGGGATTAATTCTCTAATTAGGTTAAGACTATGACCCAATCATTTCTCTTTCAAAGTTTTTTGCATTGTCTTACACATGAACTTTTGGGGGAGACCTCATATCCAAAGGATAACACCAACTACAGTCACATTATTTTCTCAAGAATCATATTTAACATGACAGTGATCATTAAACCACTTTTTAAAAAGGAGTCAAAACCATTTTTTTGCCTATTCTTTCAAGTGAAATCTAATTTTATTTTCACTATGTGAAAGTAGAGTACCTATAAGTTAAATATTGACAGGTCAAGTAAATATACAATTCAGTCAACAGCAATGAAACTGCGATTTTTATCCACATCATGCAATCTAGAAGAATAAGGGATTCATACAATGTCATATGATAAAGGATGAAGTGACTGGTGATATTGCACCCAGGTAGAAAAGATTTACAAGGTGACGTGATAGCTGTCCTCATCTATTTGAAATAATCTGAAGTGATAAGTAAGTGTTCTACATGACCATAAAGAATAAAATAAATGAGCTCATGTTTGGAAGTTATTAATTTATATGAATAAAGCATAAGAACCTTTAAAAAAATGGTATCAATAGAATGGTTTTCACCACGTGGTGTTCATTTTCACACTTCAGAAAGCAAAAAGAATAAACCTGCTTGATCCTTTTTGGGGGTCTTGTAGAGAGCAAAACCCAATTCAAGAGACTCCAGCCCTCACTAACAGATACCTTACACATGTTACGGTCCTGAGCCTCTGCCATTGTAAAACTGCAATAATACCACACATCCTGCAGGGATATTGTGAGGAACAATGTGATGAAAAATCAGAATGTGCCACCTGCATAATGGGCATTTAACATGGTACTTTAATGTGAATCTGAAAAATCTAACTGGGTTTATGACAGACACTGCTATTGAAGAGAGCTGAAGGAATAAAGCCATCAGTTTTAAAATATCTATTAGAACACACACACACACACACACACATATATATATATATGTATATATATATTCCTTCTTTCATATTTTTCATCTTTCATTATGCTTTATAGTTGTTTTATCATATGTATATGTAGATATCTACATATCTATATCTATATGTTATCTACAGACTTTTGTTGAGGTGGGGGGAGAAAGAATAGTTTCTGTAATCTTTCTTAACTTGCCTTAAAGTAGCTCTAGAACAGAAAGAGCATAGAATAATAAGTTCACATGCATACAACAACAGCAACAAAATTACATTCACCTAAATGAGTAAGAAAGTTATTCTTTCTCTTGGTTAAAAGAAAGTTCAAATAGTCCTGTCTGGTGTGGCAGCTTCATGCTTCCCAGGATCCTGGATTCCTTGTCTCTTTCTGTTGTAACCATCTATAGCATGCCAACTTATAACTTAAGCGTTCCCTTTCCAGTCACAATTTTTGCATTTTATAGTGCAAAAATTCTTGGGATTCAAATAGCTATTTCATAAGCTACATACAATACTTCCTCACTGGCCAAATCTTGGTCATTGACTATATCCATCAGCGAGTGATTCTGGGAAATAAGCTCTTTCAGTGGGCTGGCAAAATGCCCATTTAAAAATTGAGGTTCTTATTGGAATGAAAGGGATGAAGAATATTGGATTAGCACTTCTTCCACAGGTGAATACGCTCAAATCTACCATATTCTTTAGAAAGAAACTTTGGACATGTTTCAATACCTGAATGAATATAGGCTTAAATTCACAGCATTAGTATCATAAAATGTAGCCAAAGTTATTTTTACCTGGAAATCTTTCAAAACAGGAATGACCAATAATCCAGAGAGAAGTTAGCAAATATAAAAATATTCAGTTTCTCAAATGCTCATAAATATGATTTCCTGCCATAGCCATCAAGATGAACCAGCTTCAAATTACATACTCACAAGGAAAACCAAATTTATTGACTTGTTTCATGGAGATATTAGATATAAATTATTTGGCAATTTGGATCCCATTTGTCAAGTACAATTCTCTTAGTTTCTGAAAAATAAGTTTTTGTCCCCTAACAATTTTTAATAAATAAGATCAAATATTTTCATGTAAACCATTACTTATTTAAAAAATGCATACCATCAGAGATTCAAGATGGCAGATCAGAGGAGATCTTCATTTCTAAGTGCTCCATGGTTTGGAATTCAAGCAGAGACAGTACTGCTTCTCAACCAGGTAGGTGAAAGGATATCACTAAAATTCCTAGTGTCTCAAAAACTCAGAAATTTGAGGGCATTGAACAAAGAAAAAAGCACACTGGAGCCAAGCCATTTGTGGCAGTAGCAGCAACACTAGTTCAGTACAGAGGGGAGGGAGAACAAAGAGAACACAACAGACATATTAGGATCAGAAAATCCTCCAGATCAGAACTTAGCTGATCTAGAGATTGTATTACCAACTGGTATTTGCAAAGTGCTCTGTATTACTCAAATGATTGTGGAGAGTTGAAGTGGAGCCGTCTTGAGGCTACTACTCTGCAGCTGTTCTTGCAAAGCCCAAAGATCACAGTAAACACTGCCATATTGATCTAGAAAGCACCTAACAGGTGACCTAGGGTGTACCCACCTAGCAGAATATGAGTGAAATGGTCAGGGAGAAGATTGCACCCAGGGGGATTCAAGTCAGAAAAACAAAAGGGAGCCCACCTCACTTTTGCATTGAGTCTGGTGGCTCATGTGACCAGCTGCAGAGGTTAAGGAATCTGACAGGCAGGTAAAAGTACACTCAGGAGCTAAGCCTGGGAAAGCTATATTCAAGGGCAGCACAGTGTGTGGAGGGTGGGCTCCCCTGTGTGAATAGAATTCCTGGAAGCTTCCTAAGATCTAGACACCCAGTAGAGATCAACACTGCCTGGCCCTAGCAGTGTGTTGATTTAATCATACTAGAGCAGATACCACCAAGGAAGCCACTAACGTAGTAGTCCTTTGGCTGGGCCTCAACCTCATGGGAGCTTTGTCCCTTCTGGAAGGGGTAAGGAGACCGAGCAAAACACAACTCTGGGAGAGCAAATTCAAGATACAGTCTCAAAGTTTATTAAGGAAGTACGGCACTTTTATAGAAGAGTGGAGTCTGAGAACAAAGAAACTGGTAGTGTAACATGATAGTCTGTAAGGATGGTCCAATTAGGAGTCACACAGTTTTGCAAAGGGAGGAGAGAGAGAGAAGGAGGAGCGAAGCTCACCTGAGGTAATGGCTGTCTGTGGGTCTAGTCACTTTAAAGTGTGCCCCCAAGCATGAATAATCCTGAGTGTGCAGTCAAGGATTGTACTATTCCACAGCCTAGGGAACATATGCCTTAGTGGTTCCTTTTTACATCCCCACAATTAAGACCCCTAGAAGAAAACCAGCATATAGTTGCAGGCAATGACTTTCTCAATGGTACCACTAAAGTTCAAGAAATAATATCAAGATTTAATAAATGGGAGAGCATCAAATTAAAAGCTTCTATACAACAAGGAAACAATAATGTGAAGAGAGAAACTACAGAATAGGAGAAAATCTTTGCTAGTAACTTTTCAGAAAATCTTTCTTGGTAACTTTTCAGAATATATATATATTAATATATTAATGTTCAGAATATATACATATATGTGAACCCAAAAAATGTAAAACCCCCCAAAAAACTAATTAATAAATGGGATAAATTTATTAAATAGACAGTTCTATTTCAGACAGTTCAGAAGAAATGCAAATGACCAACAAACACATGAAAAATATGTTCAGCATCATCAGCAATTAGGGAAATGCAAATCCAAAATATGCTGATATTTTATCTCACACCAGTCAGAATGGCAGTCATCAAAAATACAAACAATAATAAATGCTGTAGAGATTGTGGAGAAAAAGGAACCCTTACACTGTTGGTGGGACTGTAGATTAGAATACCATGATGGAAACTATGGAAAATAATATAGGGATTTCTCAATGATCAGAAATGGAACCATAAGATCCAGCTATACCACTCCTCAGTACTTATCTTAAATAATTAAAGTCATAACACTATGGTGATACTTGCATACCAATGTTTACAGCAGCATGATTCACAATAGCCAAACTATATAACCAGTTCAGGTATCCTTCAAAGAATGATAAAGAAAATGCGTATACATACATAATGGAGTTTTATTCAACCACAAAGAAAAATGAAATCATATCATTTGAAGGTAAATTGCAGGAAAAGTGTGGGGAAGATTGAAGAGGGAAATCTCATGAAAATTGGAGAGATATCTGCAGAGCAGGAAAGGGAGCAGGAGAAAGGAATAGGAAAGGAAAAGGGCAAATTTCAGAGAATTATATTGACTAAATTATATTGTTGTATTGTGTACATTTACAAATATGTAACAACAAATCCCACCATTATTTACATATAAAATACACCAATAAATATTGTAGAAAAAAATTTTTAAAAAGCATACCATCATCTTACAGAAGATATGTATTCTTATATATTTGAATGAAGGATAGTTAATTTCAAAATAATTTTGATTGAAATATTTGTAACATGACTACTCAAAATACAGCACTATTTTATGGGGCTTGAGAAAGACATTCTATGAGTATTCAGGTGATATTTCCTGTTGCATTCCACAACTCTTCTGCTAAGTGATTAACACTGAAGCATTCAATAATACTTTTAGCTATATCCTTCAAGAGTAATGGTTTTGTGACAATAATGCATCTTACTACATCCAGTTAAAAACTTTTAAACATATAAGTTAAAGAAAATTTTCATAATTCATTTAGAAGATATCACTTAACTAGGTTATTAATCAAGAAGTCATCAAGTCTTGAGTCTTTCTTTATGTACTGCTTCATAAATTATTTTAAAAATATGTTTAGATTATTGTGTTTTCTATTGAATGCATTTTAAGCAATATTTATGAAATGTAAAAATATTTATTTAAATTGCAAACATTTTTATTCACTCAAACTAATTACATAAACCAGCCTGTGAAAAACAACCATCTACATTGATACACAAATGATTTTTGGACTGTCTCTCCAATGTTCTCCCTTTTTACACATTTAAAAAAATTTGTTTGGAGTAGATATTTTCATAGAGCAGAAAGATAATTTTAGTGGTTCTAGAAACATATTATCTGAGATACAAAAATGTCGAAGAACAAAAAATATATTTTAAAAGAGGCTTCAGAAATATGCCTAATATAAATGTATGTTAAATCTGCATTGAACTTCATGTCATTAGCAAATGATAAACCTCTAAAATTAGCTATATTGTCATCTGCTTAAAATGTAGAATTCTTAAGCTTTGAAAGCTTTCATTCTTTGATTCTAATGTAATACAGTTAAAACTTCATTATAATGTAATGTTCAAAACATTCGTGAGATACAAAAATTATCCCCAATTTAAAAGTAAAATCATTTTACTGTAAAGCTGACATTACAGTTTATAAACAACTTCATGTGGAGTTCTTAAAGTTTTTAATGGTATCCATCTTCAAAACAGCTTCTGTTTATTTCATTGAAAGTGAATTATGTTTCAAAATCTAAAATTAACCAATTAAAAACATTTACAATTAACAACGTAAGTACACTTCCTTAATCAGAAGCTCATTGTTTCTCAAGACTGATAATAAATCCAAATGGATCTTACACCCCAAACTCCGATACAATTTACAGCATAAATTATGATCCTAGGAGACAAATTTAGAACATGTTAAGGTAATTTTTAATTCAAAACACCAAATTAGCCAAAATTGCTTTTGACTTATGAAAAATAAGTTATTTAGTCCCATGTGCATTGTTATTCACTATATTGAAATCCTAAGCAGAGAAAATAAGAATATCAATTGTATTTTGAGAACATTATAAATTTTGCTTTCTATATTCATCATCATGTGTACATTCTCTCATTTTTTTTTTTTTTTTTTTTTTTTGGTACTGGGGATTGAACCCAAGGGCACTCCATCACTGAGCCACATCCCCAGCCCTATTTTGTATTTTATTTAGAGACAGGGTCTCACTGAGTTGCTTACGACCTCGCTAAGTTGCTGAGGCTGGTTTGAACTTGTGATTCTATCTCAGCTTCCCAAGTGCTGGGATTACACATTATCTCAATTTTTAACATCAGTATAAGAAAACCATTCCTTTTCTGAAATAGAATCCTAGAAAAGTTATTAATTTTCTCTGGGCTTTCACTGCTGATAATTAGTGTTGGAACTCTGACTCAAAACCAAATATATGATTCGAAATGCTATCTCTTAACTATCATATTGTACAGTCATAGAGATACTCTTGACAAATATTCAGTAAAAGTAATCATTTAGATATACTTGCACACTTTGTTTTGTAACAAATTTTTTGTCTTCTTTTCAGTTTTATATTTAATATGTTTAACCATCAGAGACTTGTAAGGTATGTGAATTGGAAATAAATTTGAATCTCTTTCCCTTGAAGTCACTAAGTTTCATAAAATCAGGTTATGATGGATACTTTCACAAAAGAAGAAATACTTAGAAAAACTATTAAACAAATTAAGATGCTATAAGTCTTTTGTTAATAATCTGAAATGTACACATTAGAAAATATTTTTCTCTGACAGATGCAGATGTATTTCTCACCAAGCCTCCATGTTTAAGGCTAAGTGCTTACAAACAACTATGACTTGGGTTTCTAATAATTTAAAAACTTCACTGGAGTCCTCCTCTCCTTGTGCTGTTCTGGTGACCCCCATATTGAGGACCCTTTGCTATTTGTGAGGTGTCAGTATTCTCTACTGGTATTTGCTAAGGAACCTAGTCATGGCCAATCTTCCCTCCTATCTGCATGTCCCCTCATTTGAATCCTTGGGCAAGCAGCATAAGTAAGGAGCAATAAACTTTGGGGACATATAATATAAAGTAATGGATAATCAAGTGTCCAATAACATTCAATTCATATCTATATAATAAAACTAGATATAACACACCTGGATATAACACCTGGATCCGGGTATAACATCTGGATTAAGGTGATGAACATTAAAGTACAATGCATTGAAATTTATCAATGAAATTGAGACCCCATATTATTCCTACTCTTCCTTTCACTCTCTTTCTCTCCATCCTTCCATCCAATTTATCAAGAGCAGACATTTGAATATTGAGTACTCTCTTTCATAATGCTATTTTTATTTTGAGTCTCTGTTCCCTGTGCTATTTTCTTGAAGGTTTCTTTCTTTATCTTACGTGGACAGATTCAGTATCTGCTTCTCTAGCCCTGTACTCTTGCATGAAGTGTGACCTTGTCTTTCCATTGACTTTTTGTAATCTTTTTCTTGGTGCTATAAATCCTATAGTACCCTAAATTCTTTATATTGAAAACTAGTGTGATGATTGTCCACCAAAATTAACTTCTCCAATTAGCTTTCTTATTTCTATTGTTATGACCTCTAGAGTCACTTACCTGGGTTCAAACATGACAGCTATTGTTCAATTCATTTTCACTTCTTCTTTTGAGTCTTACCAATCCAATCATTGTGCATGTTTTCTGATTTCTTTCCATGACTAAGATCACCCTGTTTGATCAGGGTGACTTCACTTTTTTCATTTCAGTGTTCAAATTGTTGTTGTATTAGTCTGTATAAAATTGAAGTTAAATTACATCATTCCAAAGACTCAAAGATTTCCAGTTTTACCTTGTGTTAATGTTCAGAATATTCCTCAGTTCAGACAGAAGAGTTTAGTTAATGTTCTCAAAACGTCCATTACTCAAATTCTACCATTTCTCGGTCACACTCTCTTTATTTCTGCCACCATTTTGCCTTCATATTTTGATCTTAAACATCACTTCTGCACTAAATTTATTTTTTCAACTAAAGTTGTGACTTTTATCTTCTATGAATCTCCATGTACACTTACTAGACATGTATCTTACGATATTTATCAGACTATCCTATAATTTGCTTATTCAAACATCTGTCTCATTTTGTCCTCCCAGCAACTCTAGTTCCTTAACTTTATATTCTTAAGCAGGGGCTGGGGATATAGCTCAGTTGGTAGAGTGCTTGCCTCATAAGTACGAGAACCTGGGTTCAATTCCCAGCACCACACACACACACATACACACACACAAAATGTCAGCATGTGTACTAGTTGACTAGAATTAAATTCAACCTATAAAAGACAATAAACAGTCATTTAAAAATATAAGCAAAAAATCATATTTATATGATTTAAAAAGTAAAAGATACCTTATAGATTGATAATGCAACTCCATCATTCATAATTAAGAAACTTTATATCCAAAGATGGAAGAGATACCTAATCAACTAACAATAGACCAATTCAAACCCAAGCCTGATTTTTCCTTGAATGATGATCAAGGGAGAAGGTCAAAGTGCTGCTTAGAAACAGCTAAACAATATGGAAAAGGAGTCTTAGTCTATATTTTGCATTCTGCATTTAGCATTTATCACAAACAATATAATTTTTCCATTAAATCATGCTTAAATTCTAACAGACTGCTAGATAAAGGTGATAAAAAGAAAGCTGAATTAAAGGATCTTTTTATCCAACTTCTAAAATTAATAAAAACAGATGGGGAAAGCACTTCAAATTCAATCAAAATAAGCAGCACAACTTCTTTTCACAAACTTCAGAAGGTGAGCACCACAATCAACACAAGTGTTTGGTAAGACCCCAGGGGATGCTAAACCCATTCAGCTCCACATTGGAAGTGGTCAATCTATAAAATCTTAGTAATTTTCATATTATAGTATTGAAAAATAACATGGTATATTCTTTTCTCACTTGCAGAACATAGAAATAATTATGAAGAGAGAAGAGTGAAATAGGAAAACAATTAGGATACATTTTCCTGCAAAGTCACTAAGTCAAAATTGTATTCCTGAAGCTGTTATTAGAGATATGACAATCATGCCTAGATAATAACAGCAGAGTAAAACAATTTGCTTATATTAAATTAACTTGATATCTAAGAAGTCTGGCAAAACTTTCCATGTAGGGTCAAAGCAAGGTTAAAAAATATCAGCATTCCAAGTTGGCAAACAGAAGCAAAAAGGAAAAGCAGATATGAACACATCTGAGAATGAAAAGGAAATGTAGCATAGAAAAAAATTATACAAAGAACAGAAGCCAAATTCCTACGAAGCAACTGAACTATGGAAGAACTTAATAAAAAATTAAATTTAATAAAGTGATGGATCAAAAGTAAAGTGAAAATTCAGATCACAGGGTTAAGAAATTATTAAAATCAAACAATTCTAATAAATGAGATTTAATGATGCCCCCAATATCTCACTTCCTGAGTAACCACACATCAAATAAGTTTCACCCCTCATGCTACAGATTTTGCAGTAAGTGTATAAGTTTATTCTTACATGTGAACAGAGATTTATAGATGTTGGAGAGATGTTTCCAACCAGTAAAAGCAGAAGAAAGAAAGTCAAGTCAGGGAAACTAAGTGGAAGGGGAAAGGACTTTAAGAGGCATTGCTCCAAAGATAATCTAAAATTGATCAGGCTGCATATAAAAAGATGCTCAACATCACTACTCGTTAAGAAAATGCATATTGAAATCAGAATGAAATACCAATCTCACATGATTAGGATGGTAGTTGTAGCAAAAAGAAAACTACTCGTGCTGATGAAGATGTGGAGAAATATCAACACTTGCTCACTGTTGATAGAATCATGAAATGATTCAGGTGCTACAGAAATCAATATGTGTTTCCTTATAAAATGAAAACTAGACCTACCATGTGATCCAACAATTCCATTTATGTGTATCTATGATTTTTGTCATTTATAAAAATGTATAAATGCATTCTATGTCATGTACAACTAAGTAGAACAAATTTTAAAAATTAATGAAAATAAAGAGTTGAAAGCAGGGTCTTGAGACAGTATACCCACGTTCATAGTATTATTCACAATACCTAAGATATGAGAAAACCCATATGCCTGTCACTGCAGTAATTGACAGACAAGTTAT
Source organism: Glaucomys volans (assembly GCA_020662805.1). Classification (NCBI taxonomy): domain Eukaryota; kingdom Metazoa; phylum Chordata; class Mammalia; order Rodentia; family Sciuridae; genus Glaucomys; species Glaucomys volans. The sequence goes on along the minus strand of JAJEJO010002282.1, from coordinate 17,063 downwards.
AGTCTAAACATCCAATGCAATATTCAGCCTTGAAAAGGAAGAAAATTCTGACACACAGCAACATTCAGTGAAAACAGTATGTGAAATGAAGTAGTCACAAAAAGACAAAAGTACTGATGAAATTATATGAATTATTTTTGTGATAAATGAAGTTGTCAAATTCATAGAACTAAAAAGCAGAAGAGTGGTTGCCAGTGGCTGATAGAAATAGGAAATTGTGGTTTAATGTGTACAGAGTTTCAGTTTTGCATGGTGAAAAAGTTCTGAAAATAGTTTGCACACACAATTTGACTATACTTAACACTACTGAAATGTACACGTAAAACTGTTTAGGATGGTAAATGTTGCGCTATTTGCACTTTACCACAATTTAAAAAAATCAGAAGGATAAAATAAAATATTTCCTCCATGAACCAAAACTTGAGATTAGAATAAAAAATAATATTTGAAAAGCAAGAATGAGATTCAGAAAATCAAATGTTTGATGGAAGAAATAAAATTTCAGCAAAAATGTGGGAGGATTAAATTGAGGAAATCCTCTGGAAATAACAAAAGGGACAAGAGATGAAATTTTTTAAAAATGAAACAATATCAGCCCAGTGTTTAAACTAAAAACATGAGTTACAGCAAAGAAAATGGAAAGGGGCAAACTGTCATGAACATAATTCACGCAATTTCATCAGATTGAAAAAGCATGAATTTTTAGAATGAAGCCTCTACCAAATAGCCAACATAATGGGAAAACTCACTATTAGGTGACAGTGTTACAAAAGCTTAGGAATCCTATAATAAAATGAAGATCTTAATAGCTGAAAGAAAGTAAAGAGGAGAAAAAACGGTAACCAAGAAAGGATCACTATACAGAATCTCAAAGGACTTTTTGTCACAATGACTGTAATCTATATCAATGGAGTAATGTCTTCAAAATTGTGAGGGGAAATGGTTCAAAACTAGAATTTTCTACACAGACTGTCAATCAAGTGTGAAGGATGAATAATGACATTTTCTGATATGTACACTCTCAAAAAATTTCCCTCTTTTATACTACTACCTGTAAAAGCAACCCAAAGACTGATAGCTAAAATAATTAAGTAAGGAAGATAGAGGCACATGGTACAAATAATACAGAGTCCAATACAATGGATACACAAAGTAAATTGACAGGAACATGAAGGAAAATCCTAAGAAAACACTTGAAAAGAAGACAGAAAGAGCAATCAGTTCAGAAAGACATAGAAGAGTCATGGCCTTTCAGGGGGCATGTCTTCAAGAAGAAAATGGTAATGATAGAGTAATTGATGTATTCAGTAGACTTTCTAGATATCAGTAATGTCAGAGAACTGGATGATTAATGAATTATACAGGGAAGAGAGCCAATAAAAATCAAAGCAGTCATTAATTCCAAAGCAAATAAAACATTGTACAAGACATTGCAATCATAGTACAATACTTAACTTAGCTGTAAATAATATTCACATTGCCATGAGTTGATGACTATTAAAAATTAACTCAATAAGAAAGCGTATTGTGTAAGCATTAGGAACATCAAGGGAGGAAAATTATGAACCTCAAAAGTAGTAAATAATTATCATTCATAATAGAAAGTTGCTAAATATCTAAAACAGGAAGATGAAGAAATAATATGAGAATGCTATTTATAAATATGTAGGCAATTAGCAGGAAAAAGCCACTGAAAGGGTTTGAAGTATGGCCTCAATGGATTAGAAATCAATTAAAGGGGCAAAATAAATTGTAAGCTTTGATTGCATGCTTTCATAGCACAACTATTCAAAAATTATATACATGTGTCATTTTATTTAAATATTTTTTAATTCTTTATGCCTCTAGGAAAAAATAAGCAGAACTAATTGGTAGAAGAAAGACTAAAATCTGCAAAGGATTAAGTAAGAAATAAAATTGTGACTGAAGATTAATATACCAGCCAAGTCCTAATTCCATTAATGTAATCATCCAGGCATGAAAAACGCTAATTGCCATATATGGGAATTCCTTTAAAAATAAATAAACATAGTAAAATCATTTCAGCATAAAAAGGAACCAATCAAGAATAAACAGAAAAAGAAAAAAATGCAGGGATTATGTTTAGGAAACAGAATACAATTGTTACATCATTGCACAGTTAAATTTCAAGCACTGAACTAGAAGAAGCCATCAAAAGCCTACCAACCAAGAAAAGCCCTAGACCACATAGATTCTCAGCCGAATTCTACAAGACCTTAAAAGAAGAACTAATGCCAATACTCCTCAAACTATTCCAGGAAAGAGAAAAAGAAGGAACCCTTCCCAACTCATTCTATGAAGCTAGCAACTCTCTGATACCAAAACCAGACAAAGACATATCAAGGAAAGAAAACTTTAAACCAACATTCCTGATAAAGATAGATGAAAATTTTTTAATAAAACACCAGCAAATCACATACAAAAACATAATAAAAAGATAGTGCACCATGATCAGGTGTGGTTTATCCCAGGGATGCAAGGTTGCGTCATCATCCAGAAATCAATAAACATGATTCATCACATCAATAGACTTAAAGTTAAGAATCATATGATTATTTCAATAGATGCTGAGAAAGTGTTTGATAAAATACGGCACGTCTTCATGCTTAAAACACTGGAAAAATTAGGGATAGTAGGAAGGAACCTCAACATTGCAAAGGCTATCTATGCTAAGCCCATGACCAACATCATTCTAAATGGAGAAAAATTTAAAGCATTCCATCTAAAAACTGAAACAAGGCAGGGATGACCTCTTTCATAACTTCTATTCAACATCGTCCTTGAAACACTAGCCAGAGCAATTAGACAAACCAAAGAGATTAAAGGGATACGAATAGGAAAAGAAGAACTCAAGCTGTCACTATTTGCTGATGCCTGGATCTGTATTTAGAGGACCCAAAGAACTCCACCAGAAGACTTCTAGAGCTAATAAATGAATTCAGCAAAGTAGAAGGATATAAAATCAATACACATAAATCTGATGAATTTCTATTTATTCATAAGTAATGGATCCTCTGAAAGAAAAATTAGGAAAACTAACCCATTAACAATAGCCTCAAAACTAAAATAAAATACTAGGAAATTAATCTAACAAAAGAGGTGAAAGACCTCTACAATGAAAACTACATAACACTAAAGAAAGAAACTGAAAAAAACCTTAGAAGATGGAAAGATCTCCCATGATCCTGGATAGGCGGAATTAATATTGTCAAAATGGCCATACTACCAAAGATGCTATACAGATTCAATGCAATTCCAATTAAAATTCCAATAATGATCCTCATAGAAATAGAGAAAGCAATTATGAAATTCCTCTGGAAGAATAAGAGAGTTTGAATAGCCAAAGGAATCTTGAGCAGAAAGAGTGAAGCAGGAGGTATCACAATACCACACCTTAAACTAGGCTGCAGAGCAGTAGTAACAAAAATGGCATGGTATTGGCACCAAAATAGGCAGACCAATGGTACAGAATAGAAGACACAAGGAGAAACCCAAATAAATAGTTACCTCTTACTAGACAATGGAGCCAAAAACATACAATGGAGAAAAAATAGCCTGTTCAACAAATGGTGCTGGGAAAACTGGAAATCCATATGTAATAAAATTAAATTAAATCTCAATCTCTTACCCTGCACAAAACTCAACTCAAAATGCATCAAGGACCTAGGCACTAAACCAGAGACCCTGCACCAAATAGAAAAAAAAAATAGGTCCAAATCTTTATCATGTTGACTTAGGACCAAAATTCCTTAACACAACCCCCAAAGCACAAGAAATAAAAGCAAGAATCAATAAATGGGATGGATTCAGACTAAAATGCTTTTTCTCATCAAAGGATATAATTCATAATGTGAAAATAGAGCCTACAGAGTTGGAGAAAATCTTTGCCACATGCACTTCAGATAGAGTGCTAATCTCCAAAATTTATAAAGAACTTACAAAACTTTATACCAAAAATACAAAGAACCCAATCAATAAATGGGCCAAGAAACTGGACAGACACTTTATAGAAGAAGATATACAGGTGATTAATAAATATATTGATCATCTATCGTAATATAAATTATATTAATTATGATATATTAATAAATATATTAATCATCTCTACTTCAACATCTCAGTAATCAGAGAAATGCAAATTAAAACAACTCTATGATTTCATCTTACTCCCATTAGAATAGCTATTATCAAGAATACAAACAATAATAGATGTTGGCATGGAGGTGGGGAAAAAAGCAACTTTTACATTGTTGGTGGAGTTGCAAATTGGTACAGCCACTCTGGAAAGGAGTGTGGAGATTCCTCAGAAACCTTGGAATGGACCCACCTTTTGACCCACTCCTCAGTTTCTATCCAAAGGACTTAAAATTAGCATACTAGAGTAACATAGGCATATCAATATTCAGAATGCTCGATTCAGAATCACTACTAGTGGAACCAACCTAGATGCCCTTCAACTGATGAATGGATAAAAAAACTGTGGTATATATACACAATGGAATATTATTCAGCCATAAAAAAATAATACTATGTCATTTGCAGATAAATGGATGGAATTGGGAAATATCATGCTAAGTGAAATAAGCCAAGCCCAAAAAACCAAAGACTGAATGTTTTTTCAGATAAGTGGATAATGATATATAAAGGGGGTGGGGGTGGGGTGTGAGAGAAGAATGGAGGAACTTTAGATTACATAGAGGGAAATGAGATGGGGGTATGAAAAATAGTGGAATGAGACAGACATCATTACCCTATGTTCATGTATGATTTCATGATTGGTGTGAATCTACATCATGCATAACCATAGAAACAGAAAGATTTACCCCATTTGTATACAATGAATCAAAATGCAGTCTGCAAAAATAAAAAATACATATGTATAATTTAAAACTTGAAATGTATAGGAGTGTAGTCAGAAGAACATGTAACATTTTAAATATCTTTCAAAGGCTGTCTAAAATTGGAATATATGTTCCAAAAACTAAAACAAAGTGATTCCAACCTTTTAGTCTTCCCATAGTTATTCCAGAAATGTAGAGGGAGCTACAGGAACTATTTATTAAAATATTTACAACTTCAGATTCTTTGTTATTTTTATAATTATGTCAAAATAAATTGAATATTCTCTTCTAATTAGCCTTCATAGTACAATCCTATATTAAGCCATTTTCCCTCCTTACCAAATTTTTATGTAAGTTCTTTTCTAACGGCATATATACAAAAAAGAACACCTGAATGTTGTTAGCTTAATATTAATAATGGTTGTTTCCTTCAGTGACCTAGATTATTATTTGAATCTTTTATAATAAAGATGAATCATTTAAGTTTTTGTTTAATAAAAATAAAAGCAAAAAATAGTAATGGAAACATTGTGTCAAAGGAAAAACAGGAATACAAATACCAGTTAATGTCCACTGGGACAGCCCAGTCCAAATTTTCTGTTACACATGTTAACCGAAGTTTTTTTCAGAACATCTGAACCCATGACTATCTTTAGGTTGAGGAAGTCCCAATTCAGATGTTTACCATCAGTTTTACCACCTTTTATTCCATCTGCTCATCCTCTTCATGACAGGATACTCTGAAAGTCTGACAGGACCTCACTTCCCTCTCTATATACTTTGAAAGTCATTTTTCAAAGCTACTTTAAATTCATTTCTTCTGACTTAGTTTCTAGGTTAATCTCATTAGGCCAAATCTCACTGGTGCCCAGAATATTCCAGGCAATTTGAATTTATGCGTGATAGTCTGCAACATTTATCCAAACAGCTTATTTTTCCCTTTCCAATCCACCATATCTTTCCTGTATTTGCCTTGGATTTCTATCTCCCACCCCAGGTTCCAACCTTACCACACTGAACTGTGATTGTCTTCTGATAATTTCCTACCAGCTTCTTTGCTCTGACTAGCAGGTTGATCTACCTCATGGCATACATTGTAGACTGTTCTGTTGTTTATCTAGTTTATGAGCATCTGTGAAGCAGACAACCCTATAAACCCTCCTCATGGTACCTCTGGTCAGAAGCACTGGAGGGAATTCCTAAGGGGTCTACATGTCTGATAAAGATCAAAGAAGATGGCATCCTAAAGACTTTCTATATATACTCAAAAACACAAGCATCCTTTCAAGAAAAGGAACCAGAGTAGGAGGTCAGAGGTAAAGATGACAAACCACCAGAGTGAAAAGGCAGACATAAAAGACCGTGCATACTTATCTCTTCTAATGAAGGAGATGATGGGGGGAAATGATGAATGATTTCTAAAGTGGTTAACATCCAGATGGTCAAGAATCTAAACTGGGGTATTGTATTAAGCAGTTCAATCCTAAAATGAGCTAAATCTGCACTCGCAGGAGTGCAGAATCATTCACATGTTGACTCACTGTGTGATTCAGCTTCATGTAATGACTCCTGCATCTCTGGGTATTAATTGTGGTGTGGGGTGGTTCCTTACCTTAAGCAAAGTCTGATGTCTGGTGTAATCTCTAAATGCACCAAAAGAAGTTGGTTGTATGTAAGAACCATGCTTTATTTAAGGAGTATATTTAGACACTATTATTAATCTTCAGAGTGGTGAGAAGTTCCAACAATATTGGGTCATACACTGGGGAAGTAGAATGGAGGGGCATGTGGGCTGAGTATGGATCTAGCATTTAATTTCTTAGATAACATTAATCATTAAATTTCTTATATAAAATATTGAATGTTTGAGAATTATGTTATATATCACATAGATAACTATATTAGAAAATAAGGTCCAGTCTCAAAGATAGCAACATATTGAAATTTAATATTTTAAATGTGTTTACTCCTAAGTACATTCAGTGATCATTTTAACACATGAATAGTAGGAAATTTTATTATTTTAATCCACAAAATGTGCCTTGTTTTTTGTAAGTAAAGTATTTGTTGACTTTAAAAAAAGAAAATAAGAGTGGTAAGTTATCTTTTAAGTAGTAAATTTGAGAGCATGTGAAATGAACTAGTTTTGTGAAAGATACACGTTTATTTTCTCTCCAAAAGAAAAGTATGACCTGAGTGACACTATATCTGCTTTTAAAAATTGAACATTTAACTAAAAACCATCCTAAAAATTAAACTGTCCGACCAGATGTCATAATTGGTTAATTCTACAAAATAAAGAAGAATTAATACAAGTTCTAGAAAATCTTTTTCAGAAAAAGAAAATGGGAATACTTTTTAACTAATGAGGACAGCAATACCTTGATATAAAACAAGACAAAAATTGCAAATCTTTATAAACACTGTTCAATATTCTTCATAAAACGTGCAAAAATTATGAACTTCAAACACAGAAATATACAAGAAGGATAAAACTCAGTAGCAATTGTCCCTGGAACTCAGCATTGGTCAACATTTAAAAAGTAACATAATTCACTTAATAACTGAGTAAAAAAGAAAAAAAACAAACTATTATTTTTACAGATACAGAAAAGCATTGGATTAAATCTATCATGGTAAAAACTGACAAAAACTCTTGGCAAACTAGATTTTAGAATTGGATGTTACTCTGGTTTGAATGGTTCCCCAAAGTTATGAGTTGGAAACTTAATTCTCATCATGAGAGTAAAGGGAAGTGGACCCTTAAGAGGAAAGTTTAGGTCATAAGGACTTTGCCCTTGTTAATGGATTAATGCCATTGTTCTAAAACTGAGGTATCTCAAGAGCAGCTTTGTTATAAAAGTTCAGGTACCATCTGATCTCCCTTCCTCTCTTGCCCTTTCTCACACTCTAAACCCTGTACTATGGCATGATGAAACATGAAGTCCCTAGCCAGATGTTAGCACCATGGCTTTAGACTTCCCAAGCTCTGGAACCATGAGTCATGGTAAATTTCTTCTCTTTATAAATTACCAATCTGTGATATTCTGTTATAGCAACACAAATGCCCTAAGACAGTTGTTATATGTCCATGTGTTGCCCATCTAAGCCAGACGCAACTTACTATAAGACTGAGGAAATTGTTTTACTAAATACAATGTACCTGAATTGATGAAAGATGTCAATGGAAAACCTGCAGTAAACATCATTTTTTTCAGAGAAAGAATGAATATTTTATCCTTAAGATCATAAATAAAACAAAGTTCACTATTATCACCTCTCAACATTCTTCTGGAGAGAGTAGAAAAATGTGAAGAAAAAATAAAATAATAAATAATAAATGTATAAAAATAATAAATAATAAAATAATAAAAATGAATAATAAATAAATAAAATACATCCAGATTTTATAGGAAGAAATAAACCATCTTTATTCATAAATGGATAAGGATTCATGGAAAATCTGTTAAAATCTACAGAAGAGCTACTAGTTCTAGAAGTGAATGTAACGTCAGAGTAAACTAAGCAATTGTATTTTTGCAGGCAGGCCACAAACTGTTGGAAACAGATATAATAAACATTTGAATAGTATTAAACAATATAAAACATTTAGGGATAAATCTGAAAAACACATCCATATCAGATACACTGAAATCTAAAAAAAATTCAGAAGATGTTAAAGAGGACTTAGATAAATATGACGTATAATAGTTAGAGATTCAAAGCCTCACTATTGTTAAAATGTCAGTTTTTCCAAATAAATCCATACACTCAGAAAAATCCCCATCTAAATTGGGACAGATTTTGTTTACTTTTATTTGTACGAACTGACAGTTTCTAAAGTTCAAATGGGAGGGAAAAGGATTTAGCAAAGGCAAAATACCTCTGAAAAGAAGAGCAAAGTGAACGACAAACGTCACCTGATTCAAGCCGTTTCATAAGGCAATCGACACCACACCGATTCTGAATCAGAATACACAGTTCAGAAATAGACTCCACAGTTGTTTAAACAAAAACACATGGACAATTTATATTTTTAAAAGCGTGCAAAATCAATTCAGTGGTGAAAAGTCAGCACTCAACAAATGATGCTGGAAAAATTAAAATATCCATGGACAAAACATTTTTATCCACCATGCACAATATAAAAATGTGCTTAAAAGGGATTCTAGATATAAATGTAAAACAAAAAAATTAATCTCTAAGAGAGAACATGGTAAAAATTTACATGTTACTTTGAGTTAGACAAGTATTTCTTGTTTATGAAATTACTGGTAGTATATTAAAAAAATTAGTAAGTTGAACGTCAAATATAACACTTTTGGCTTTGGAAATTAATGTTAAGAGAATGAAAAGAAATGTTTTTGATTTGGAGAAAGTATTAGGAAAGCATGTAACAGAAAAGTGACATGCATTCATGATATGTACATACCTTTTTAACACTCAGTAATAAAAATAATCTAAATTGTAAAAAAATGAACAAAGAATTGAATAAACACTTCAAAGAAGATACATGGATGGTAAATACAATTGTCAAAACATATCCCAAATATACAGTTAATCATTAAGGAAATATGATGAAATTCTACTAAATATCTATTAAAATCACTAAAATACAAATGAGTGAGAATACCACGTTTATAGATCTATCAAAGAACTGTAGCCCTCATACACATATGGTGAGAATGTAAAATGGTGCAATCACTTTAGGAAATATTTGTATATTTCTTAAAAAGTGAAAATTTCACATAGGTGTTTACCCAGGAAAAAGAGAAACATGTCTATAAAGTGACTTGCACATGAATGTTCATGCTAATTTTCTTTGTAATAACCCTCAATTGCACACAACCTGAGTCTCTATCAATAATCAAAGGAATAAAGAAAAGGAAATGTGGTATGAATCCAAAAAAGAATCCTAATCAGCAATAAAAATAAATTAAATATTGATACACAAAATAGTATGGATGAATCTCAAAATGATTGTACTGAGTGAAAGAAAAGAGGCCAAAAGGAGTAGAGATGGTTTGCTTTCAATTTTATGAAAATTCAATCTAGGGCTGGGGATAAAGCTCAGTTGGTAGAGTGTTTTTGCCTCACAAGCACAAGGCCCTGGGTTCAATCCCTAGCACCGGAAAAAAAAAAAAAAAAATTTAAACTAGCCTAAGGTGATAAAAGGTCAGTGGTTGCCTGGGGCAAGAGGTAGGTTGGAATAGGGCAAGAAGGGGGAATTGCTAAAGGTTCAGAGAGACACTTTTGGAAGTGATGGATATATTTATAATCTTGATTGTAATGGTAGTTTCAGCATATGCAATTATGTTGAAACTTATTAAATCATATACTTTCAATATATGCAATCTATTATACATGAATTTTACCTTGATAAAACTGTTAATAGAAATAAAAATAAATTCAAAAATTTTAAATATCAACATTATTCCAAATAAATAAACACAATAAATTCAAAAATTTTAAATATCAACATTATTCCAAATAAATAAACACAATAAA